>JAUYWV010107430.1:0-12862 GCA_032274565.1 Nematoplana nigrocapitula
CGATTTTACTTCTTGAAATACTAAAAAAAACGTGTAGCTTCAAGGGTCCACCAGTATGTGTTGGCCCCTACACCGGACCACTTAGAATCTCCTGGCGCCGGCCCTGTAAGGCCTTTTATAGCTGTCTATAAACAATCGATATTTAAAATTTAAAATATGGAATTATATTCAGGAAACTATTTGAAAGTCAGTCACTGTAATATAGAAAAGTATGGAAGAAAGATGCTAAACCTCATAGATCAATTAGTACATAGAGGTTCAACTCGAAGTAAATTAACAACTACACTTAAATTTACAATATATTTTTATTTTCAATAGTGTAAAAAATAAGCTTATTTTTTAGCTATTAGTAATACATAAAAATGTTAGTGCATGAATGTACTACTTTTTTATTACCCGATATGGGTACTGTATATATCTTTTCCGAATAATTTAACCAAATTCTTTTAATGACCTTGAACTATCATATAGACCCAAAACAAGCAAAATGAAGATGGAATGAGAGTGAATAAGTTAAAGAGAAAATAAATGAAAGGAGAGATAGAATCTATGGCAAATGACTACCTTATAGGCACTGCATATTTTACCTTTTCCCATCACAAATGAATGACACGTAACAAAGCTTCAAAGAAGTATGGCACCACCTTCAATATACGCGTTTTAAAAACAAAACTTTATAGAATAATATATAATTCCGTGATAATATTCAAATTTGTTAGTAGTTTAATAAACTAAAATATTAACAAAAAAATGTGCAATATTCATGTATTTATGTTGTTATTTATAATTTCAACTTATTGAAAAAGTTACCTGATAGAAACCTAGCAACTACTTTGGAGACGAACCTCTATGTATTGTGTACTCTGTGCTAAACCTGTTTTGTTAGCTATTGCATATGAGAACATTAGGCAGGTAAGAAAAATAATGTTTTTGAGTGAAGGCACTTCGAGGTAGATTTCAATGCTGTTTCTACGTAAAGGCACTACAAAAGGAGGGCGCGGTAAGAATTCCCATGACCTTGATCTAGTTGTGCCGTGGCGGCCTCTGATTAATTGACCTACTTATGAAGGTGATCAAATCTATTTTTAGATAAGTTAGAGGCTGCGAAACTATTACTACTGAGGTAGATTACAAAACTTGGACATTCCCTTGCTTTAAGGTTTGAGTTTTTTAAAATCGTCTTAATTTGTATGTTTCTGTCTTTCGATGTACACCTGTACGGTGTATTTGAATTTTTAGTTGCTATGATGGTGTCGAGAATGATTATTGCTCGGACTACTGGCCATGCTGTACCGGATTCCAATGCAATGATGGCGGCCAATGCACCTGGAAGCCCTACCCCTAACTTCCGTTTTTCTTTGACTACCTCTTCGAGCAGTGTATGCCATTGTCGATGGCAGAATTTGAAATTTTATCTGGTGATTGATTGATTGTGATGCAAGTGCTGTACATTTTATGCCTACTCTGAGAAACAGAGTTAAAACTCGTTTCCTTGTGTACTCGATATGCGAGAACATTGACTACGCCATAAAACTGTCCTCATAAATGGATACCTATATTAATGCTTTTAATAAATGCTTATTAATGCCTTTAGACCAGCAAATTTTCATTGGGAATGTCTGACGCTAAAGTCGTAAAATATGTCTGTTAGGTCGGGCTGCGAGATTGAAAAGAGCTTCGTCCAAATATATTCCCACAAAGAATCAACTCGTTGACCTTTTCTATGCGATGAAGTTCGCGCTTGTAGCATTTGAGTTTTGATTCATGTACTTTACATATATTGAAAACTCATTCCTTACTAAGCCTCGTGCAATTTTTGTTTGAATATACTGTAGATGAGATAAAACAGCTGCTAAATGAAACTAAAATTAGAGTTTTACTGCATTTATTTCATCAATTTTTCTGTACAACTCTAAACTTTGGTACAGTAACAAACTAGTTGACACTAAAATAGATACTTTTCAGAGGAAATTTTACGACGTACAAAATGGTTCCAACGGATATAAGCAAAGCTGAGTTATATAATATGTGCATTATGACACGTTCGAGCCAAATAATTTAACAGGGAAGACTCAACATTTAGAAGATTTACTTACACAAGATAATGATGCTCCAGTAAATAAAGCCCTTAGAAATAGCATAAATAAGCAGGGGACTTTAGCAAGGGGAGACACTCTGTTGCAGCTGAATGAGGCCAGGCTATAGAGAATGTTATGATTGCTTTCTGCTAATACACAGGTCCCCTTTACAGCTTGTTTGAATCAGCACGATACCGACAGTGCAAAGCCAGTCAGTCGGAAAAGATCTCCTGGTTTGAATTGAAAAGGAAATACCTCAATTACATGATTTTGAACCATGTCGCTGGTTTTCGATTATTTTGGAGAAAAAAAATATTTCACAGTGATTCAATTCTATCAGATCAATCCCCTTTTCACTAAAGGTTAGAGTTGATTTAGGTGATTACACGGACAAACCATATCGCGGCATCTTCTGGGCAGAAACCCGTAATGATAACAAATGCAAATCGATTTTTGTTTAACATAAGAAACTATTTCTGCATCAGTACTTTTGTTTTTCCTGGGCTGTTGGACCCTGAGGTGGTAGTGGTCGTGTGTAAGGGGACCGAAACCGCAGTGACCCCCTTTTTCTACCCGACTACCCGCTTTGGAAAAATAAAAGGGCGCACGATACAGCCATCTTTCGTGTAAATTTTATTTTATTGATGATTTAGGTTTGAATGATTTAAAGAACGAAATAAATTTGAGCTTTGAAATTATTAGTAGAAATTGATCTTTGATTGTTGTTGTTGTTGTTGTCAGAGGAGCAGTAGACCCCTCAGATACGAGTCCATCGACAGGGTACTAATGATTACACGATTCTCCGGAAGAGAAGCTGCAGACCTGGTTATCTTCTTGTCATCACATAAAAAGTCTTTCAACGGCTCCCAGTTTTCTAAGATTCGATAGAGGCAACGTGTTTCAGGATACGATGATGTTCAACATCGTACAAAATTATTGAACTTCTCTAAGAATGCCTGTCGTTTACTAGATTTTTCTAGGTTTCAACAAAAACATTCATCCAACATGAAAAGAAGAGTACATACACCATGTTCAGCAGCGTGATGGCTATAAGACGGCATGAACAGCTGCTACAGGAATCTGGTCATTATGTGTCTTTAGATGAGTATATGTAATAGTTAATGCATGGCAGACTGTTGGTTACCGTGAATTAATCTACTGAACTCCGAGTTCATCGATTAATCAACTTCACGCCTTTCATTCATTTATTATTCAACTAATCTGAGTAAATACACCAGAAGTCGGATGATTGTAAAAAGTAAAATTTATCTAAGAAACCATGGACGGTATGTGAAATACAGGAACACAAATGACTGGACGGAAAGAATACAATACAAGACATCTACAGTACGTATGCACATTAAAACGCAACAGCCCCGTACAAAGAAATAATAGGCAGCATAGTCCAGTTTCAGGTCCGTTCAATTCGTGAGTGTGTGGTTGGAATATGAAAGTGATTCCAGTTACTCTATCTACAAGTTCATCATATAACGCAAGTATGTATGTACAAAGAGTGTAAAACAGTATACAAAAGGGGTTTCAGTCGACGTGGAATCATCAATATCGTGAGGCGAAATGTACAGGAGGTTCATGATCAGAAAGTCACTGCACTCTTCAATACAATTAAACGTCACTGTATGATACACAATAATGACAGATGGATTTAAGGTTAATCGTAGTGACTGAAATATTAAAAGAAGATTTACTTAAAATGACAGCTTATGGAGACACATTATAATCAGAAAGTCCAACGTATTAACTATTACCAGCGTCTTTGTTGTTAGCATAGTTTGTACAAGTTGATAAGTAGTAAGAGACTTTTGGCAGCACCCCTATCCGAAAACCTGACAAACCCGAAGAGTAGCTAAATTGGAGAGTCCTCAGTATATGTGTTCTCCTAAATAAATTTAACTCACCATCAAATAAACGATTTTAGTCGCTGCAAAAGTAAGGAAGAAAGATTGTGAGAAATAAAATGTAATATACTGTACTTCCCGACGACTAGAAAGAGATTGGCGTTGATATTCCACTGGTCAGAGAAAGATGGAGCAAATTTCAGCAGCAGTTCTCACATGATTTGACCGAGAAGAGAATGATGAAGTCGAAGAAAAAGAAGACAGAATCAAAAGAAGAAAGACGGTGGGTGTGAATACCGACACTATTCCGCACAGTAAGACTGTGAAGAAGGTGAAGCAGAAACGGAATCGGAAGAATATCAAGACAAGCCGACTCAACATTCTAAATGACAAAATGAAGTGACATATAGGTTTTTCCAATTGAATTGTAAAAATCTCCATCTTAAATTGTTAACGCCATGATTACTGATTTCTATTCTAAAATTAAACGCCTACAGCATCCACTCTGATTGGTAGCTTCGTGTGCGTCATCAGGTGAGAATTCTCAGGCAGCTCTACCTTGCCGTTACCGGAATTTAATTTGTAAAAAAGCTCTGCCATTTAATGGCGTATCCAGGGGCAGATTCAAGGTTTGGATTCAGAGCGGCATGATTATTAACAAGGGTCCTTGAATCCAGCTAATTATGCCACGGTTAAACATTGGTACTTGAGTGGGGCCCCAGCGGCATTTTGTGATTTCGCCCACCGTAAAATCTGATCGTCTGGATCGGAAGAGAATAAGTGACTTACAAACGAAATGATTGGGCGAGGACCTTAGTCAGTGGTATAGGTGTGACGAATTCTAAGATTACCTATGCCACTGTTTCACGTGTTTTAACCTGTATGAATTATGTACAATTTTATCGATTACCCCATTCATTAAGTTAGGGATAAAATGCCTCAGTGCATAAACATTAAACACTGTAACTTCTTAGGACGGATTCCACCACGTTGAGATAGAGTTCTTTCTCCCTTAGTCTCGAAAGCAGCAACGACTCTCCGCGCTGTCCAGTGATAAATGCTTAAACTCTGAGCCAACCCAACGAAATCACCAATTAGGTCGTAGCAGTCAATTATTCGGTTACGACCAAGAAGGGCTGTGCGTCGATACGCCATTTTACAATTTAAATGGAGTTTTAAACAAATTGAATTCCGGGAACGGCAAGGCTGATCTGGGTGGGAATTCCCACCTTATGACGCACGAGCAGCTACCAATCAGAGTCGACGGCAGTCAGTGTTATTTTTAGACTGGAAATGACTAATTTTAGCGTTACCAATTTCAATGGAGTTTTTTACAATTCAGTTGGAAAAAATTATAAAAATAATAAACTAAATTGGACTGGGAGGAGACGCTATAAAAAAGAAACGGAACAAATCTATTTGAAGGGCGATAATCTTTCGAATAGTTATAATGCTAAGATGAAATAAATGTTGCTGAACGGGACACAAACACAAATATATTCACAAGTATTCATGGAAGTGAACGGATAGATATCACATGTCAAACAGGAAAAAAGTGAGAGCAAGATACTCCGTAGAATTGTAATAATAGGCAAATATATTGTGAAGTGCATCTGTGATGAGATTCAAAGGATCTAAATCCTTTTGCCAAATATATGGTGTAGAATTACGCATGTAAAAGTGATAAAAACGAGTTTGCATTGGTGTCAGTAGGCCCCTCTGGTTGTGACGCCCTATTGGCGGTTGCTTTGAAAAGACTGTTGGTTGCTCTTGTACCTCTTCTGTCCAAAGGAAGCTCAGTGTGAACGCATATTATTTTACCAAAGAGAACCGGTCCCAAAAGGCATCGCTGTGGAAGGCCTCAGAGGAGTTCGTAATATTTGTACGTCTTGGGATCATAGTAGCAGTTGAGCGCCGGATCGAAAAGCAGATCCAACTCTTCGTCCTCGTCTTTCGGACGATGATGAAGAGGAACACCGAAACCCTTCGCCTCTTCCAGGGATCTCGCTGACGGGAATATCGGCGGACTGATCACGCTGAAAAGAAGGAGAAAAATGCATGAGTCAATCCTCCTGGTGCTCCTAATCTTCACTCGTGCGTCTTAGTCTCCTGCTAGCGCCTTTGTTTTTCTTGACCACTTCGCTCTATAGCATGTCCTCATACCCGGGCTCTCGAGCTGTCCCATCTTGAGTAAAGGTACATTTGTTGTTATTGTCGTCGTCATGCAATCAAAATTAAGGGAACTACTGTACTGTGGGGAACCTTCCTTTGAACTCCTCCCAGAAACCCGACGACTGGATCGGGTCGGACACCAAATTGCTAAGATCTTGAATGCTCCATTTTTGTCAATCTAATGAAAAATGGAGCTGAAGCAGGGCGTCGTTTAGAAAAACAAATTAATATTAATCCTGTCCAAGGTTGAAGCATCACCTTGGTAATCAGAGAAGCTCGACAAGACTAAACCATCAGTGATGCCTCGAGAAAAGGGAGACCACCCACAACAATACAGTTCAGGAAAACGGTGACGAAGTGATAGAAAGTTTGCGGCGTATTCCCAAGAAATCAACTAGACGTCTATGACACCAAACAATTATTGTGTTAGGAGAAACTTGAAGTTGTATGTTCCGTGTTTGGTACAAGCACTTCATGATGGAGAAACGGAGAGCGCGGTTCAATTGAATGGACTGCTCGATCTCCCGACCTGACGCCTCCGGACTTGTTTTTGTGGGGGTCATTAAAGATTTGGCATACACCAAATATAGCCGCGGACAATAGTCGAATTCACCACAATCGACATTGAACTTTATTCAAAGTTTTTCAAAGTGTAGCTCCCAGAATCCAGGAGTGCATCAGTCATAACGGCGAACTATTCGAGCCATTCTGATTTTAGTGCTTGTGAATACTTGTATTTTTATGCTTTTAATAATGCAATTGTGTTTTAAAATAATATTTGTGTATAGTTCCATAGTCTTAAAGCGATAGCATTTAGAAAATCTGACGGAACTTATGGTTCACCCTGTATATACGTTTGAAAAATGGAATAAATACTTTACTAAACTATAGAGTTACATGTACATGTACAGTTTCTTACTCTATATAGGGAAAATATGGAATTCACCATAAACAGTATCCGATGAAGAGGAATTTCATATTCTATGGTTAATGCCGAGACCATATAGAGTTAACTGGAATTACTGTACATCGATTTCTTCTCTGACTTGTTTAAATTAAATCCACTGTACAGTATATTAAGCGAGTTCTTAAAGCTTTGTCTTGAAACTGCTGATATCATCGGATTGCTTGTCAGTTGATTATATAGCTTAGAGCAAGTTGGAAGGTTTAAATATTTTGGAATCGTCATCCCTGAGAATGCATCTTGGGCAATTGGGTAGACTAGCCAGGAATTGCACATCAACCAGGGCCATAGGTAAATTCGATATTCCGTGAAATAAAAAAGAATCACGATGTAAAACAAGATGAAAATGGTCAGAGATGTAGAATTTGCTGTGAAATTGGAGCTGTCCCTCAAGCTATTGAGAAGAAAATGGAAGTTTTTGCAATAAAATGATACAGAAGACTGCTCAACATCAATTGGAGACAGAAAAAAATACAAACTAGTAAAAAACACTGGCGAAAGGTATGTGCGGGATACATTTCAGATCCTATATTATGAATCTCGTTAAACCGAGATAACATTTTGAGGTCATCACATACAAAGAGGAAAAATGGCAAGAAGAAATATTTAAGGAAAGTTTGAGCGAGGGAAAGGTAGAGGAAGACCGAGAAGACATTCCTATAAGGGTGCAACCATTAAGGTTAAGGAATAATTTATGACGATGGCGAGCTTTGTATCCAACTCTACACCTATTTTTACTTTTCTTTTGTTGGTTTTTAAGTGTTAAATGTATTATCACCATGACTAACTGCCTACATTCTACTGTCAATTTTCTCCTGCACAAATTCATTTGTGGAATGTATAGACCTTATAGAATTATTTCTACGTGACGCGTCGGCTGCGCTAGAACCCCTTTTTGTATCTTCTTTCTACTTCTTATTATTACAAGTAAAGAAATCCCGGTCTACTTCTGTACTCCTTCATGCGTTCAGCGAAATCGTTTACTGCGTCCAATATAGCACAGATGAGGATCCATTCATACGTAGTTGAATATACGACATTTTACCATACTGTAATGACGAAGGAGTAGTCTGGTCTTTGATGAAAAAATAGGGGCCAACTTTCGTTCTCACGTCTACACGCCATCTCCTGGCCTGTACGACGTGCTCTGGGAAGGAACACCAGTTCAGGGTTATCAACTCGGCATGTGATGGATTTAAGATGGCGACCCATGAGACGGTAGAGATAAAGTGCAGAATAATGGTGCATCTTATTCATAAAAGATTTTATTGTTTTTCCATAATGGGTTTTGTTTAAATTTGTACCTACGATAGTTAAATTACCGGACCGCTCGAAATCAGTTGCCCTGAAATAAAAGTTTTCAATTCTGTACTGTATTTAGTTACAAAATGTCAATTTTAGATGATGAAGCGCTGTATCAGAGTGGAAAGAAAGGGTCTGTATTTAGTTCTATTTCATCGGCTAGCAGATCGGAAGTAGACGTCCAACATAACCCTTCAATGAGAGGTCTGTCTACAGAGACCCTACATGAACTTCAAAATGTAAGGGAATAGATTACCTTTACTACTTGAAAAGACATCTTACTGTTCAGAGTTTTAAATAAAAAATATTAATTGATTTGACTGTTTTAAATATGGAATCACTACACAAGGTTGCATAATATTTTTACAGGGTATATAGCCACCATTCTGTAGCCGAGTGGAGCGCTATTTCATTCTCTAATAGAGTTGTAGTATAGTTGAATTCATGGTTAGAAAGATAGCACACTACAGGTCCTCTTACTTGCCAATAAAATACGTTCTGATTTGCACAGAATTGGGAGATTGTTAAAATCGTTATTATTAAATCTCAATTTGATTTTACAGCATTATTATTTTGTTTCACTCAGAGTTTAATTTGGCTTTACAATTTTTAAATCTAAAATAATTTAGGCTCAAATAGACCTAAACGTACAAATTTAAAAAGGAATTTATTTTTTCATGAAATCGACTAAAGCTATTTATTGCAAAAAAAGGTAGATTATTATCATTCATGTTTCATTAGAGATCCAAGAACGTTTCTTGCGAAATCGGTTCACTTTGTTATTTTTCCGCAATTGCCTCCATTGATATTTCTTCATAAAGTAGAACTCTACAATACAGTTGTGTTTTTATTTTACTGATCAGTCAATTTATGGAAAGTGACCATAAAGAAACCATGAGAGTACATACCACGGATACGGATAGGACACGCTTGCCATACAAATATACGTTTCTTAGAACCAGGAAACAGTTTCAAAACTGATTGGTTTATTTTTAAATTATCATAAATCATAATCCTCTTAAACCGAAGTGTACATGGGTACATCCATAGGATTGTTTTCTTCTCATCACATTTCAATAATAAGTAATTGTCAACATCGCTCACGGAGGTGTCTCAATGAATGCGTCAACAAACTCCGTCACTTCCTCGTTTAATGCCACGCGTGTAATGCAATGTCAGGACAATATATCAGATGAATAACTAGAGCAGGTTAGAAAAGAAGCTATGTAGATTTCTGAGCATAGACGAACTGTGGGGCGATAAACACGTTTGATGTATGTATAGTTGATGTGTTTAAAAGTTAAAAATTGTTTCTTACAACTATTGTACATATATCATATATACATAGAGGTTCAACTCGAATTAAATTAAAAACAACACTTAAATTATATATTATGGACGGATTGAGCAGAGTGGTTAAAGAATACGGCATGTACATCAATGTGAAGAAAACGAAAGTTATGAAGATTAGTAAGGCCAGTGATGAGGTGATGAGTATAAAGGTAGATGGGGAACAACTAGAGCAAGCCAACCAGTTCGAATACTTGGGAAGTACACTGATAAGCGGTAGATCGTGTGATTAAGAAATCCGAATAAGAATAGCAATTCCTAAAGAAGCTTTTAAGAAGAACAGAATGCTTATGACTAAGCACGCAATCCTGGATCTGAAAAATGACTATTAAAAACATTAATGTAGAGTAAAGACGTGGATCAGTTGGACAGAGAGAATTTCAAATGAAGAGTCTCCGAAGAACAGTCACTGGTCTTGCCGATCCGTAGCCGCCAGAAAAGGTGTAGGGGTCATGTGCTACGCCATGATTGCCTTCTAGAAAAAGTGATTGGGGGAAGAATGACCAGGAAGAGAGGAAGGGGGAGACGGAGAAAGGGGATACTGGAAAATCTACAGGAGGAAAGACCTTACGCTGCTCGGAAGTAGTTAGCCCAAAACAGAAGGAGATGGCGGAATTATAAACTGCCTTCTGGCAGATAACCAAAGAAGAATACAAGTACTGTAATATTTTATTTTCCGTTACGTTCGGGTAGTTTTAATCACATAGATTATCACGATTTTAATTATTTAGTCAGTCTAACTTATGGAAGTGAATGTTGAACGATATTATCACATATGGAAAGCCGGTTTGAAGCCATTGAAAAGTAGTTTTTGTGAAGAATGCTCAGAATATCCTGAGTGGACCACATTTCAAATGAAGAAGTCCTAAATAGAGCAGGAGAAGAAAGAAAGTCGATCAAATTGACAAGAAAAAGGCAGCTCGAATTCCTGGGCCATGTTATGAGGAAAGAGGGACTAGAATAAATTATAACAACAGGCATGATTAATGGAAAAAGAGGAAGCGGACGACCTCGTCTAACATACATGGAAAGTATTAGAAAATGGATGCAGGCGCAAATACCAGAGGAACAGATAAAGCTTCACTATACGAAATGTGTTGAAAACCTGCATGGAGATTTGTGGAAGTCCATGGACACCTACGTCTTCGAGGGGCACGGTACATAGACATAGACACATTCAAGAAAATAACTTATAAGACGTCATGGCCATTATTGAAATATATATATCGATATAGAAAATCAGTTTCCCTTATGCACATACAGTATTAGACGCCGTTATTCAACTGTTACTGTCATTAATGAATCTCTAATTTATAGAAACTCATTTACTGTTCGTTAGTAACTCGGCTTTCGCCGTATATTTGATGAGATTTGCTCCTCATAACTCGGCAAACCTGTATCCAAACGTAGTAACGGTATTATTTTGCATTTCTAAGTTTTATTGATCAGTCAAGTCACTAAATTACGACACTACTAGGTTTTGTGAACAATGAATGTTTGCTCAGTTTTGTCTTGATATACCTACTATGCTATATATCTTGTGTATTTCTAAATAATGCGATATTTGATATAGCTACTTGACCGCGATGTCAACGTGTGGGGAATGAACGTATTTAAAATAAAAAGGTTATCATGCGATAGACCTTTGACGGTGATCACATATAAGATATTCCAGGTAATATTTAAAATATAATACATTAACTGCTGTGCATTATATGTTAACTATATTTGCTGATTTTTTCAGATGAGAAATTTGTTAAAAATGTTCAAGATTGACAAAGAAACATTTGTTACATTCTTGATCCAAATAGAGCAGCATTACGTCGCAGACACACCGTATCACAATTCGATTCACGCCGCTGATGTGACTCAGTCAACTCACGTCTTACTGAATGCCAACACCCTTCAGGCAAGTAACTTATAACCTGTCATTCCTTAATTTCACTTGTTCCGATCGACATCGGTCCGATCGTTAACTAACGCATTTCAATGCGTGCCATGTCCAGACATCTTTGAATTTTCTTTACAATCTCCATTTGGCTCTGTCGCATTGATTCAAGAAAGTTGATATTCTTCACTATTTCTATTTTTTCATTACCGACGACAAAACCTCTTACTTTTGCTCTGTAGCCATCACATTTGTTTTTATATTCAGATACAGCTCTAATTGTCCTTTTGTTCCTTTCGAGAATAATTGTGCCATCCGCATATATGCCTATCTTCTGTGTCTATTTCATGTAAATTTTGTTTCTGCATTGAATAATTTAAACGAATTTAATGCATAAATGGGGAAAAGAACTTTCAGTGACCTTAAACTTAGAAGGGTCCAGAGTACACGAACAAGCTAGTCTATAGTCTGCAAAAGCTGAGTTAGGTTGACTGTCTTCCTGTATATATACAATGGCTTGTATTTTATCATTTGATATTTCAATATTCCTCTAAAAATAATTCTACACAGTGAAGTTTCGTTTTCCTGATAAAATATTTTCGTAATTGAGATAGATAGCATTGTTAATATTATGGCACAAAAATGATATATGGAGAGATGTGTCTATTTAATGTGAATTTTGTTTCCGTTTTGAATGATTTCACCAAATTTAATACTTTAAATAACTATTATCAAACTTGTTTGCAACAGTATGCCCAATGCTTCTATATGTAATCTAATTGAGGCAGACTCGAAGATCATATAACAACAATAAAATTAATATGTATTTAAAATAAAATGTTTTCAGTGAAACAAGCGTCTTTCTCAAGCCCGGCATACACTGATCGGGAAAGGGAAACTATACGATATCAGAAATAATTAATGCACACTCACGAATAAGCGAGTTGAAGTCAATGATGAGTTAAACGGTGCAAAATGATACATTCCTACACTTTTAATACACACGAGCTTCCGTTCGAATTTAATTGCTAATTTAGAAGAAAAAAATGGGAAACAGAAAATTGACTTGACTGCTAAAAATATTAGTTTATTTTGCTTAAATGTTGGAATTGAAATATTTCTAAATTGCATATTACTGTAGGTCTATAATAAATCAAATATTTTCCACAATCTACTTATAAATAGGTCTTGGATATGTGTGTGTGTTCTCTATCTTCTTCTACATTTTTAACGCTATCATCCCGACTAAGGC
>JAUYWV010107441.1:0-12862 GCA_032274565.1 Nematoplana nigrocapitula
TGTAGATCATTTTGATCTAATTAGGTGCCAATTTTCATCACTATAGCACACTCCTAAAGCAGATTTCAATAGGGGGGCCGAATCAGCCCCCCCCCCCCGGTACCTGGCTGAGTTAAATAGCCCGGTATGGATAGGGTTAAATGAATTACTATTACATTTTAAAGTCTATGACCCTAACGCGAATTTTTTTCCGCTTTGAAATGGATTCTCGAGAAATATTTTTTTAAATCGAGGCCTAGCAATCTCAAGCAAATTTAATACCAAAACAAATTATTCAACAACTAGATATTAATTTTACTATTGTTTATAACTGGATAAGTGCCTACAACAATGAGCAGAAAAGCGCACCAAAAAACACAACTGAAAGGCAGTACTCCATATCGAAAATGTGGGGAGCCATTTGGAGAGTAGGGTGGAGCCAGGTCGTTTTCTTGCGGGCTGTTGTCAACAGCGAAATCTATAATGCAACGCTTATTGAAAGATGAAAATCTACCTGATCTTTTAGCAAGATAATGCACCTGCCCCCCGATCTGCCCTGGTTCAAGACTTCTTCCAGACCACCGGAATACGATGTCTGGTGTGGCTCTCAAGATCGCCTGACCTCAGCCCGATCGAGCACGTCCGGGACTGAATTGGGCGGCAAATCAACAGACAGCGGAGCACCTGCAACAACTCGAGCAATGGGTCGCGGAGGAATGGGAACGGCTGCCACATTCAGTTATTGACAGTCTGGTCGACAGTGTCCCACGAGTGGGCGGTTATTGAGGCGAAAGGTCGACATATCCGGTACTGAAAATTACTGCCCTGGATTCCCC
Organism: Nematoplana nigrocapitula; assembly: GCA_032274565.1. NCBI lineage: Eukaryota > Metazoa > Platyhelminthes > Proseriata > Nematoplanidae > Nematoplana > Nematoplana nigrocapitula. Next base: position 816 of record JAUYWV010107441.1, read on the forward strand.
ACCCCTCCCCTCCCTTCCTACTACCTTGAGAAAGCGAAAACAGTCCTTTTCAGAGTTACCACTTAAACATTGATAAAATAATTTACAGCAAAACTCTTGCAAAAATGATTCGCAACATTTTTTAATTTGCATCAATGCACTTAGATTTTATCAATATTGGTGTGTGTTGGAAAGCGTGCATAATCAAATATATTCTTCTTGTATCACCAAAACAATAAAGAATACTCACGCCGATGTGATAGCACGATACCGTTCTTGGCCAGCAGTATCCCAGATTTGTGCCTTGATTGTCTTGCCTTCAATGGACACACTCCTATTTGGTGCAATTACAGACGAAAAAGATGAAACAGTGAAAAAACCAAACCGAGTGAGTAAAAGCTATGAACAATGTACAGTACCTTGTGGCAAATTCGACTCCAATTGTACTCTTGCTTTCCAAATTAAATTCATTGCGCGTGAATCGTGAGAGCAGATTACTCTTACCAACGCCAGAATCTCCTATCAAAACCACTAAAATAAAAACAACGACACAACCTTTTACACTGCGTGGGATTTCAGCATCCAAATGCAAAAGTAATAAGCACTGATCATCAGGTAAATGCGAATATATAAAAATAAAATTTGTGTACAATTCTTATGTACATTCGAGATTTTCCCACTGTGCTATGGGGTTGCCAGTAGCAGCATTCTCTTCCACTCCATCCCGCAAGTTCATCGCCTTCACATCCTACCGATAGCAGTCATCTATTCTTCTCAGTCTTTCTGTCTCTTCAGTATATGTGCTCTTCTCCATGTATTCCTCCTCCCGTTCAGTACAGACAGTCTGTCGAAAACGTTTTGCAGCTCTCTAATTTTTACATGATTTCTCTCAGCTGCTCGTTTCTCATCCTATCCCTCTCTGTCAGGGGTCTTTTTCACAGGTCTACAAGTAGCAACAAGTTACAAGTTGCTGACGGAATTCAGTTTCACCAGCAACAAGCAATTAGTAGCAAGTGAATTGACTTTGTGTGAGAGACAGTCATTGGTAGAGGGTATTGATTTTTATCGACAGGAAATTCTTCAGAATTCCGTGAAAGTTTACTGTGAATATTTTCACCGATGTTTAAAAAACAAGAATGGACAATGGCGAGAGTAGCAACAAATTGGAGTTACTTGTTGATAGCAGTAACAGTGAGATAAAGTACTTCATTTACGGAGATGTTGGAAGCGTACATACTATAAATGGATAAATTTTCAACATTATGTTAGTGAATTTTTCGAAATACTTCAGATGACTGGGCAGCAATTAAGTGTTTTAAAAATCCTTTCGGCCAATGACTTACACACAAGATGGACAAAAGATGCGCACTTGATTCTCGACAACAAATTAATTTATTGCTATGATTCTTTGTATCTGGGGATTTCTATAACACCATCGGAGATTGCCATGGTGTTTCAAAGGCAACTGTATGTAAGCTATCTCATGGACTGATAATGTGTAAGACATATCTTTTCATTTCGTTGTTTGCATGGCATGCCTTCAGCTTCATATTTCCTCATAGAGCTTTTAGTGTCTAATATAAACAATCTGAATTATATATCATACAAATTTATACTAGCATGTAAGTCTCTTATAATTGTAATGCCAAAGTGATCCAACTATCATTTGATTGCTAAGTTAAAGCTTTCTAGTTTTATCCAGATTGTATTGAACAATTGAGAAATAATTAGTAACTGAGAATTGTATTATTGGCATAGGATATATATATAGATGACATCTTGTTAGATATATGCAGCGAGCTTGGTGTCCTTTTTTAAATTAAGCTGCATAAATTGTGGTCATTCCAGTCAATATTCTGTCCTTCAAGTGTTTAGATAGGCCTTGTGCTCAACACAACCAATTTGTCCCTATAGTAGAGTTAGATCTCATTCCTATCCATTGTCTAGAAAATTCTGCATTAACAAAATTGCATACATTGAATGTGTTCTTAAAGTCAAACTTCAGAAGAAGGTCATCAATGGTATTTTCTGAAAAGAACCTAGTCATATGGATTATACTTTCTATCATTTTTTATCAGAAAACTGATCAGGTATGGGCTAGTGTGATTGAGTATATTAGACTAAGCTGTTTGACAAGCAATTTTAAATATTAATCTTTTGATTAAATTGCCAAAAGCAATGGACCTTACTCTGCTGTTTTTCTTAACTAAATTAGAACTGGGTTATTCCAGCAAAAAAGGTCAATTTTTGGAAAAATTGTGGCTGAGTCTTTAGAATTGGCTAAAATTTTGTGAATGGCATAGTTGGGACCCAAATAGGTCAATCTCAAATATTTTTGAAAAATATTGAACAATATTGATTTTATAGGCCATTGATTGAAATTGATCATTTTGACCAGAAAGTGTCTACTGACAAATTAACACATTTTTAATTTATTGTAAGTTTTTTATGCATATTAGGAACTAAAAAAATCACACATGTTCTAAGATGGTATTATTGCCTAATATAAAAAATTTCACAACAATTATTATAAAAAATATTTCAGGTGTCAATTTATTGTCATGAGACATACTATTTCTCCCCATTCCCCTTTCACCATTGAAGTGCTGTTGTTATATTGTATGTATTTCCCTTTGCTGATACACATTGTGGTTTACTGTTGTATTGTACATTTCATTATTTTCCCTCTCCCATTGTTATTGGCATTCTGAGAAACACCATTGTTCTCCTCTTGCCCTTATTATATTACTGAGTACAAATTATTATTTGTATGCAGTGAATTCATGAACTTTTGTCCCCATAAACTTGCCTAAATCAAAACTGACTCAGGATATGCCACGTGCCAGATGCAGGTGATGGGATAGGATGGGATCAGGCTCTGGTCGCGATTGAATGCATGGTGGCTTCCTGAGAGGACATGTGGACACTTCCATCCAAATATTTGTAGTCATGCGGTCTCCTCATCATAATACCCAAATATGGTGAATTCAACCAACAAGTACCAAATATAGCAGTGGTGACACCAAAATATGGTTATATTTTTTAGGTATTTCTCCCCCCCTCTTTTGTTCTATTATATATATATAGAAGGCAAGTTAGTCCACTAGGGACACACCACCACTAGGTTTACTATAATCTGTCCTTTACTGAACATAACCAGTCCTCCATTTGTAGTTGACTAATTTAAATGGTTGTGGCGAAGTGCCTTAAATAAAATTGCCCTACTCAACAGCTTTGTTTTAACTTAGAAATGGGGTTAGTACTCATAAGTTAAGAACCAATTGCCCCCCTAGAGAAAGATGAAACTTACATTATACATATATATGGTAATTTCCTATTTTAATGTCAGAATAAAAAAAATTTGACACCAAAACTATTGTATTTTAGAAATGATTATTTTTAGCGGCAATTTAATTCAAAATGCTTAGTGTATGACCATAATTCTTTTGTAATAATATTTCAAGTGTTCCAGAGATATTAGCAACAGACTTCCATTTATTTACCCTAACCCCCGCCATATCATCAACTGAAAGTACTATTGAATATGTAGCGAGTCTGGAATTATTGCGCAATGGTGTTCTATGCAGGGTTTGTAACAACCTATGTACATTGAATGGTTATGCGGAAGGAATCGATGGTGTTTGGTGGCATTGTAATGCACACAACATTAATCTCCCTATTCATATGGATTCTTTTTTTTGTAACAGCCATTTGAAGTTGTCGCAAGTAATGCTAATTATGTATCTGTGGGCACACAACACTCCACAAGATGATATTCAACACGAGATGTGTTGCAATAAAAACATTATCGTTGACTGGTGTAGCTTTTTGCATGAAGTATGTAAGCAACATTTAGAAGTCAATCCTATTAAACTGGGTGGGATAGACGATAATGGTCAACCCATAGTGGTGGAAATAGGCAAAGCGAAAATTTTTTTGGGGGGGTTTCTTTCTCAGTTCAGTTGCTAGTTTCTTCGCATAATTATTAGCACTTCAACACATCTTTGCTTTAGTGAAGATAGCATCTGCTTTTATTCAAGATACCTACAATGATCTGTCCTGTGCTTCCAAGATTATTGACAACCTGAAGAGTGAGCTTTAGGAATGCAGATGTGAAAAAGTATTTAATGAATTCTGGGTAAGAAAAAATTTTTTCAAGTAGGCCTAAAGACAAACAAAAGTTTCTTCTTGTTAAACTGATTCTGTTATAGAGGCTCCATTACAAGCAGCCAGAAACACAACTACATGTTATTTTTCAAAGTTAAGTTTATGAAATAATTGATGTAATCGACTCAGAGCTGCAAAATCATTTGATGAAAACAACATCCTATCTATAATTAGATAAATGTGTGTATGTACTGTATGTATGTTTGACCAGTATTATCGCTCTCAATACTCTTGATGGATTTGCATGCTTGATGACTCAAAATAATGCTATGCCAATGGGTAACATGGGAAAAATAGCCACGAGATGCAAAATTTTTAATTGAGAAGCCCACAGCAGAAAATATGTAAAAAAACATGCTCCAGTATTTGTAGGAATTTGAATTTTGCAGTAGGTAATTGCTGCATTGAAAATCAATTTATGGTATACACTAAATTTGAATTCTAGAATAGCTGCTAGCAACAAAGCTAAATCAATACAGTACACATTAAGAGTCTTAATAACAAAAGTGAATCTGAAACTATTTCTCTTTAGTATGTTTTTTAATGTTTGTCAGTTGTGTTACATTGATCAATGGTCACGTATATAACACTTTGATGTATGATTGTTTTCCACCCATATATGGCATGGGTACTATGCCAAAAGCAGATTCATCTACTTATAAATAGGAGTTGGCTATGTGTGTGGGTTTGTTTGATCTTTATATTCTTCTTTATTTATAACGCTATCAACCCAATTAAGCCACACGTTATACAGGTAATCCTACTAGTTGTTATAATGAGTGGAATTTTTGTCTTCAATCCCAATCTGAAAGTTATTTGAGCAAAAAGACTTTGATTCCTTTTAGCATTCTCTTCAAATGACTTTCTCATTGAATTGAGAAACTATTACCGAATGATAGATCACAAGTCAAAACCTGAAAAACCAGAAACTATGATGGAACTTTATCAATACTTATAGAGAGTAAGAAAAGCATTTCCTATTATGTGTGACTTACTGAATATTGCCTGTATATTACACCTCTCCAGTTGTGCTTGCGAAAGATCCTTCACCACACTGTGAGTAGTAAAACTATCTGACAGCAAGGATGGCCAATGATTGATTGCACATCATGATTCTTGGTATTCACGCAGCTCGTGCGCAGCGCATCGACTTTGATGTCATGCTTGATAGATTCAGTAATAGTTAATGCATGGCAGACTGTTTGTTACCTTAAATTAATCTATCTACTGAACTCCGAGTTTAACATTAATCACCGAGCATTAGCGAGTTGATTAATTAATAAATGAGTAGTTTAGTAGATTAATTCACAATAGCCAAAAGTCTGCCATGCATTAAGTGTTTTATCCAACAATTGGTAGAAAAATTAATGCAAAAGTGTTGGTTACTATGATTTAATTGTATACTTGTTGCATTACAATCAATACTAATAGCCATTGCTGGATAATAAGAAAGTACCAAAACTAAGAGTCCTATTAAGTTATTTTAATCCAAGTCCAAGAGTTTTACTAAATTTTGCCATATTACTTATCATTCACATGTTTGTTTTAGTGGTTGTCCACTGTTTGCTATAGTTTTTATAATCCAAGAATTTATTAAATTGTATCATTTTATTTTCTCTATTTCACGTTTGTCTCATTTGTGCATATTTAATTTTTAATAAAATAATTTTAAGACAGAGGATATTCGTATAGTCACCACATGAATATCATCTCTTGATATTTATATAGTTATGAATAACTTTGATATTTGATAATGTTGAAAACTGAGACTTCTTCTGCTGTATAGTAATTACAAATAAGCAGCAGAAGAAGTCTCAGTTGTCAACATTATCAGGGTTATTCATGACCATATGAATATCATGAGATTTTATTTGTATGGTTTATCATGAGATGACTGTATGAATATGCACTGAGAAATTTTAAATTCTGTCATTTAGGTTCTCTATTTTTGTATGTTTCTGGCTGTATATGTTTTGTGTGAAATATCATTTTTGGGTCATTGAAAATATATTTTTTCCTTTCACTGTTATATTTGCCCTCTTTGTCAGGGTAGGTTAAAGTTTTGTCCAGGAACAACCTAATCTAATGCCATTTCTGCTCACACGTCATGGGCGTGACATAACAGGAAAAGTCTGCTCTTTTTATTACCTCTTATCACTACAATTTTGGGGCTAAAGATCGTCCTCTGGAAAGTACTTTGTGGATAGAACATCACCAAATGACATCATACACATGTAAAAAAGATATTAGTATTTCATTGTGGTGAAATATACAATTCAATTAATTTGTGAACCAGAATAATATAAAAAGTTCAAACCTTTAAATAGGTAGTCGTATTCGTCATCCTTTCCAGCCATATAGAAATAATTACAGGAATATTATTGACTTAATATACACAACTACACAACTTCCAGTAGAATTTATAATGAAACAGGAATGATTTCAAACAAACATAGTAAACAAACTTATGTTGTTTTAAGATTATTAAAATACGTTTACCGAACTTCTAAACTTCAAGATTTAATAATTATTTAGAATTACATATAGCTTATAATAATTTTAATATGTCAAAATACTACTGTACCCGAGAATATAATTTGAACCAGAGACCCAGTTAGAACATGACTGCACAGGAAAGGGCTGAGCTCTGTCATGAACGCAGGTCATCCCGAGCGAACAACACGAGGCCAACAGCAATGGTGTTATAAAAAAGCTGATTGGCAGATGTTTGAACACATCTTGGACGAGACCGACTAGCACGTAACAGAGCGCACCGACGGAGAGGACATAAGCGCGGAAAACCGGCTCTTCACTCACGTGGCGGCGAAGCGAGCAATCCCCCGAGGGGCCAGACGCGATCTTAACAAACCTTTCTGGAACGACCGCTGCCAGAAGGCCGTCCAGAACTGTAGAGAGGCAAGAAGTGCAGCAAAAGGACCCAACCATGTGGCAGCTAGAGGACATCAATGCCTACAACAGAGCAAAAAGAGCGGCCACCAAAACAATCAGCGAGGAGAGTACCACCTTCCTAAGAGACAAAGTGGCGGGTCTATCAGTGAAAGCTGACCTCCTCGAGACAATCAAGACGATCGAAGGAAACAGTAATCGCACATGCACGGGGGCTGCCGTCAACCGCCCCGAGAATCTGGGCCACATACGACAATAGGGCCCAGCAGTGACAGACAGAGAGAAGGCGAACCTTTTTTGCCAGTTGTACGCGGGTATGTCTCGGATTCGGCATGGACGAGAGGACCACCCAATCAAAAAGAAGCCAGAACGGCAACCCGTGACACCTGCCGCTGCGCACAGGCCCCGGCGAGCCAAACACCTGCAGCTGCTTCACCATGACGGAACTAAAAGCAGTGCTGAAAAACCTTCTATCGAGAAAGAGCCCAGGCACGAACGAGGTATCTAATGAAATGCTCAAACACATCCCCCCTTCCTTCTATGCGCGGCTACTGAGCCTCATAAACAGATCCTGGTCGAGTGGACAATGTCCCGCCGGATGGAAAGAAGCAGAGATTGTGCCAATCCTGAAGAACAGTAAGCCGTCAAAAGATCCTGCCTCATACCGACCGATCTCCTTGACCAGTTGTGTGGCCAAATGTGCGGAATGGATGGTGTTAGCCCGATTTCAAAGCAAACTGGAACACAAAGGCCTACTCGCGAACAAGCAGACAGGCTTCAGGAGAGGCCGTAGTACGGAAGAGCAACTAGCCCGGGTCACCCAATCCATGTTCGACGCCATCGAGAGCCGTCCGCCGCAGAGAAGTATCATGGTCCTCGTGGACTTCACCCGGGCCTACGACCGGGTTTGGCGAGATGCCCCCCTGGCTAAGATGGCGCGCCTCAAATTTCCAAGTTACTGGATTCGTTGGTCGAAAGGCTTCCTAACCAACAGACGGGCGCGCGTCCGATGGAGTTGCACAACAAACAAGCAACAGGTGTTCCGCGAGGGCCTCCCACAAGGGTCTGTGCTGTCACCTGTATGGTGACTCATATATATCAACGAACTGCCGGCCAGCATCCCTAACAACGTAGACAACATATTCTTCGCCGATGACACGGCGCTCTTCACCAGCGACAGATCGGTGGACGACTGCGCCGAGCGCCTCCAGGTGACCAGCGATGCAGTGGCGGTGTTGTGTACGGAGTGGAATGTGGATCTCAGCCCGGGAAAGTGCGTGTATACGATCTTCATGTTGGACCCGGAAGAATGTGGAGGCAAAAAGAGAGTGGCGCTCCAGATCATTGGCCAGTCCCTGGAGTACGACCCCGCACCAAAGTTCCTCCGCCTGATTTTCGACGATCAGTTGAACTTCGCACGACACGCCAAGGATGACTGCCGGCGCATGGCGGCCCGACAGGCTGCACTCCGACGCATCTGCAGCAAATCAGCTGGAGCGGCTCGCGAAGTCTCAAGATCCGCTTACATAACAACCATCCGAGTGATCGCGGACTAAGCCAGTGGAATATGGTTGTGCGGAGCGTCCCACTCTACCAGAGAGCTGGTGGAGAGAGAACAAACGGCCTGCGCACCGGCAAAAACTGGTTGCGTGACAGCCGCCCCAAGGGAGAGCGTCCTGGCCCAAGCGGACCTGCCACCACTCTGCATGGTGGCTGAGCAAAGAGCGGCGACTCTCTACAAAAAGGTGACCCAGCTCCCGGCGTCGACACCATCACGAACGATTACTGAGAGAATAACTAGACCACGGCTCAACAATCGCGTCCATGAAGCCTATTTGAGATCCTGCAAGTCAGCCAGAACCAACGGCGATGGAATCCCACCACCACCTCACCACGATGCAATATATTCCCATATCGCGATTGTTGGAGGCGAGTAATCAGGCCCCGTGACCGAGCTGGCCTCGTCGAACTTCCAAGGAACACCTGTCCACCAGCCTTCCAGCCTTCCAGGACTCCCTCCAAGCGGATGCCATTGCCTGGACCGATGGCTCGGCGCGCGATGGTTGTCTGGACGGGGGAAGTGGCGGTGTGAACTGCATGGACCTTTTGGAAACCATCACCTTCACCTGCCCAGCAGGATAAGCCTGCAGCAGCTACACTGCTGAAATGTGAGCGCTCCGAGCAGTCACCGAGAAGTTTCAACACTTGGGCTTGGACGGCCTACAAATGATCCGCGTCTGCTCCGACTCGCAGTCGTCCATCATCAAACTGGAGGCCGGCCCCCTGTAGAAGGATTGCGAGTTCGGACGAAGCATCTGGTTGGCGATCCAGACCAACAGAGAGCGCGGCGCGCATCCAGTTCGTGTGGGTCCCGAGTCACTGCGGACTCGAGGGAAACGAGCTGGCCGATGCAGCCGCCAACGTGGCCCGATTGTTGGACCAGTCCACGATCCCCATCCCGCTCCAGTCGGCCAATCGGGCGCCTCGACTCCCCCGACTGCCCAGTGTGCGGGATTCGCGAAACGATTGGCCACCTGCTGCAGGACTGTGCGGCGGGTGACCAAGCGCGCATGGACATCTTCGGCCAGGGGGCCACCATCCGGGCAATCCTCCTCTACCCCCAAGGCCTGGTGCAGTACCTCCGGAGGATGGGGCGCCTATATCCGGCCAGTAGGCTGGCCAGGCGTGCGGTAAACCCGAAGAAGAAGAAGAAATCAAGCCCATGGCGACGCAACTCCGCCTGTAGAACTCAAGCCCAAGGCGACTCAGCTCCGCCTGCAGAAGTCAAGCACAAGGCGACGCAGCTCCGCCTGCAGAAGTCAAGCCCAAGGCGACGCTGCTCCGCCTGCAGAAGTCAAGCCCAAGGCGACGCAACTCCGCCTACAGAAGTCAAGCACAAGGCGACGCAACTCGCCTGCAGAAGTCAAGCACAAGGGGAAGCAGCTCCGCTTGCAGAAATCAAGCACAAGGCGACGCTGCTCCGCCTGCAAAGGTCAACCCAAGGCGACGCAACTCCGCCTGCAAAAGTCAAGCACAAGGCGACGCAGCTCCGCCTGCAGAAATCAAGCCCAAGGCCACGCTTCTCCGCCTGCAGAAGTCAAGCACAAGGCGAAGCGGCTCCGCTTGCAGAAGTCGAGCATACGTACAACGCGGGGGAGAGGCTACAATCATCTCTGGTTAGGCTAAGCTTTTTTTGACGTTCTCGTTTCTTCTTTTGTTATTTAATAAATCTTTTCCATCAACGTGCGACTTGGTAATTCGGGGGCCGACGAACCGAACGTTTCGTCCCTGCCAGGATCATTCGGACATTCACTGTGACATACTTCAGCAAGCTTTTTAATAATTAACTAAAATAATTTTGTTTACTGGCTACGTACAGTATATTGCCTTTTGATATAATTAAATAGTATAAGTAACTTTTGATTCATATGGTTTTAAGAAGACTTAAGTTGATTTTCTCAAGATGAAAAGTAAGACTTACAAATTTGAGTGTGTTTTGTATTCAAAAGGGTTGTGTCTCTGGTTAGGAGTATTGTTATAACGCAAACTAAATCAGACGTTTTCAACTAAAGAACGTTGCATTAGACAGAATCTTAATTTTAACTAAATAATTTAAACAGTTCAAACAGACTCGTGTGCGTCACTGCTACACACAAGGGTTCTGCAGGAGGTTCACGAATATCCACGGAGTAATTCTTTAGATAAGAGTTGAAACAAACAAAGAACTTCCTGGCTACATTTCCCATCACGCAAATACGCAGAGGGAAGCATTCTACATTATTTATCTATGTCGGAAAGGTTCATTATTTGAATCAGAATGGTAGTTATTTTTAGCTGAATTTTACTTTTTGACTAAAACCCATTGAAATAGACAGGATTTTATTTTAACATAAAAATTATGGAAATTCAAGCAGACCCTAACGAAAAGTACGAACTTACCAACTTATCCTCAACGCTGCGTTTAGTTAAGTGCCTCGTCTGATGAAAAGAAAAATTAACAGTAAGAGAATAAAAGCTACACAGAGATAAAAATGAAAATTTTGAATATGGAATTTATGTTTGGTGGCCTGACACTGGCGTAAGTTTGGTGAACGGAGAAGGACGTAGATTTAGTAGACTGCATTAGGCGTCTACAGATAGACTGATGAGGGCGTGTTTTTGTGGCCTGAGGGGCGGCGTAAAATTGGTGGACTGAGGGGGTCTGAAGTTTGGTGGGCTGCGGGGTGTACATTTTATTTCTAAAGTCAAAATTGCGTCGCCTTGTGCTCGACTTCTGCAGTCGGCATGGCAATTTTTTGAAATTGTTAATTTTTCCATCGGCTCTCTCAGCGCTGTGCAGCAATTCAAGTCTTCTCCAAAAATATAGGTCTTGCAATACCCTGATCTTAAAAGTGAGATGAACAACAGAGACTTGTGGAGGGCGCTGGTAATGAATTCTGGAAATGATGATACTACTTGAAAAAAAGAAAAAATCGGAATAACTGTGAGTGGACATGGGAAACAAAAATGTATTTGAAAGTACTATGCAGAAATTGTTTGTATACTACTAACTTTTGTTATCGTGAAAAGAAACACGAACTTGTGAAATATTCCGCAATGTTGTGCTGACTGTATAGTATAAATAGAACCTTGTTTATTTGCTTTTTTATATCGATGACCGTACAAAGTTTGCAGAAGAAGTGGATCAAGAATTACAAAGAGACAACCCAACCACAATAAATGATTAATGGACTACAATGAAATAAAGTTTTAAAGAAGGCAGTGGAAATCAACATAAGATGCATAGAAACAATTGCTCCAAAAAAGCTAGTGGATAACTCCAGAAATGATAAATAAAATGCAAGAAAGGAGAAAATGGATGGAAATTCTTTAATAATGAAACTAGAAGACGAAACTACAAGCAATTGAACACTAAATTCAGAAGAGAAACAGAGAAAGCACGTGACAGGTGGTGGAGGGATATATGTGAGACCATTGAAGAGTTAGAAAAGAAA
>JAUYWV010107452.1:0-12861 GCA_032274565.1 Nematoplana nigrocapitula
GGTCGGAAACGTGCACGCGCACGTGGGGGGGGGGAGGGTGAGTCATGATATGAAGCGTGGCTGTATCTTACTACTCACCTCTACAATTCTTATCTCCTTAGTACGCGCACCTAGACCTCTGGTGGCGTCCCTAATTTTCTCTTTATCCTTAAGGATGAAAAGGAACTCAGTTTGAAAATATAAATCGTGGCGTGTTCTCACAATGAAGTTGCTAGGACGTCAAATCGTTCCCTTAAACTATTGTAACGTTTGTCAATCTGTGACGACGGTAGACGGCTTATTATAAAGCACTCTCTTTTGTCGCCACGACTCACCGTAATATTGATTTAGAGCTTCACAATCTGACTGTGACTGTTCTGGGCTTCGTTTCCAATGAAACGTATCACTCCCTATATAGAAGAAAGCGGCGACACTTCTGAGAAACATTTAGTCGTTTACTCGGTGAGCCCAGAACTACATTATTTATAAATATTTCCCACTGCTTTTTCCCGTACACTCTTAAAATTTATTCGATTTGCATCGTTATGAGAGTGAACTTCACGGCTTCATAAAAAGAAATTCAAATATTTTTATTGTTACTTGTGTATATCGCAAACCCGCAAATCCTCTGGATCAGCAGATATACGAATGTATTCGGACTCGAAGTTGGCATTGCAAAAGTTAAATAACATGAAGATCCGGCCGCTGGACCAAAAGGCGGAAGACGACTGGCTAGAATTAATGACCCTGGAAAAACGATCACCACGTCACACTACAGTGGGTCCCAAGCCACTGCGGGATTCGAGGAAACGAGAAGGCAGATAGGCTCGCCAACACCGGAAGACGTTTGATCCAAGAGACGACGCCCATCGACCTGACGACAGTCGGAAGGCTAGGAAATCCTTCATCCAAGCCTATAACGCGCCTGCTCAGATGGCGGAATGCTCCAGCCGGGAACGCTCTCGTGGCAGAGGGAGATAGCGATCCGGCAGCTACGAATGGGGCGCTGTTCGTACCGGGCAAGGATCGACCCAACTAAAGAAGGTATTTCTCCGTGTGGTTGGTCTGCTCGGGCGGCTCCCAGAATATTGCGGCCGGCAAGACCAACCAAGAGAAAGAAAGTATAATGACTCATCGGCAATCTGGTAACTCTTTAGTGCTCAAACAATACAGACATCGAATAGGGAAAGAAGAAAGCTCGAAATGTGAATGGGAAGCAGGTAGAGAAATCAGAATAAGAAATTTGACAACCCGAACTCAAACTCGAAGGACATTTGTCTATGAAGTATTGTGCTGATAGATTTTAATTCCTTTTTGACTTGGACCTTAGCTGGTGCTGTCTAGGGTATAAGTTTGTATCTCAGGTTTAAACCCTTTGGAAGTTCCCTAGGCTACCCACTGTCTTTTGACAGTGAGTGGTGCGGGAACCTAATTCCTATGGTCACCTGGAATTTATCTGCTACACTGCTTATGGCGTTCTTGCTATATTTTCAATTAGTCTTTTAAGTGAAACTGACGGTAGTGATTGTGTTGGTATTGCGGTTCAGGTGACTCGCGGTTCAAACGAGGGCGAAATCGCGGGCATCCCGGACACGGTTACTAACGGCCAGGTAGCCAAACTCTGCGAGAACATTCTTCTGTTGGGTAGCAGTCAAACCGCGGAGGAACTGCGCTGGGTGCTCTGGCCCTATCTGCTCGAACTCCTAGTTCCGGCCGAGTACACGCTGGCGGCGGGTCCTGTCTGTCGCTGTCTGTGTCGTTTGCTCCAGGGTAGTGAAACCGTGACCTCAAACGGCGACGTCATGGAGGAAGAGGAGGAGGAGGAGACGGTACGCGAGGACATGGTGATTGACTACGATGAGCAGAGTAAGTGCAGGTGTAATGTAGCGAAATTACATTTTCACCAGGTGATTGTGGGTCCTTGAGGTTTTCTCGGGTCCCTTGCATTCCACAATGAAGTGCTGGGAAATTGGACCATTCCTCTCGCTCACGTCTATCGAGTCTTCGTGGTTCGGTAGAACCCGATGAGCCTACGAGAGTTTTGTTTAACGATGTTATTATCAATCTCTCTCATACACCATCTATCTTGTTTTCCTGGGTTGTCAAATACGTAAATCTTTGTATTTTCTTGTGTTTTTTCATCCCAAAAGCCGGTGCTTCAATAGCATTTTCACTATTGTCAGTTCTCTTAATTAGGATAGCTGGTGGCCTTCTTCTTCCCCCGTTCTTCTCGTTGCGAGCTTTCGCGTCTTCGTTCCAATGGGCACTCCAATCTTCTTGCCTCTTACCTCCATCGGATTGATCAGTCCGATTCCCCCTCTTGCCCTTGCCATCTTTGGTGAGACGATGAGCCTCCTTGACCTTTGGACACGCCCGCTCTCCTACCAGATCCAAAATGTTCTTCCTCTCAGCGCCAGCTTCCACGCTGTAACGGTCACTCTCTCCTAGTCTCTTACCTCCACCGCATTGGCTGTGTTCCCTCTCCGACTTGTCTATCCGTTAGCGAGTACCCTCACAACTTTCCTCACCTTATACTTCGCATTCACTGCCCAGGCTTCGCTTCTTTCTCTCCGCCACTCTATAATCTAGGTCCCTCTCCCCATCTTCTTGACCTCTGGTATTCTAGAAAGCGGATCGTGATACCCATAGCTGAAGCTAAGGATACCCCATAACTCCAGCTATAGCTGAGCGCTATCCACAGGTTGCAATTCTCAAATCACGGCTTAGGGTTAGCTGGAGATATGGTGCGTCACCGACAATTAACCTGGTCAAATGCTATTGATTTTGCACAGAGTAACTTTTTATTGGCTGCCGATTGCCACGACGGTTTTGTTTCATTCATAAAACTGACAATTAATGTTCATATATAAATCAACCAATAAACAACGCGTAAAAAACATGAATTTTTTAGGCTTGATAACTTCATAAAATATTTAAATTAAGCAACGACATGAAATGAGCCGGGCCAAACCTGTGGCAAACCAGAAATTGAAACGGTGAAGCACTTCCTGTGTCTGTGCCCTCAGGGGGCGAATATTCGGTGTAACCTGTGGGGTCCCAACCCTGAAATTGGAGAGATAATGAGGGAACCAAGAAAAATCGCGGCATTTCTGAGGAGGGTGGGCCGGACGGATCCTCCCCTGGACGATGATGTTTCTGGCCCCGCCAACATCCCCGACGCTGGGGAAGGCGTGGAGTGAAGAAGAAGAAGAAGGGAGAGAGAGGGGAGAGGGATAGAGAGAGGAGAGAAGGGGAGAGGGGAAAGAGATAGGAAGAGGTGGGAGAGATAGGGGGAGGAGATAGGGGGAGGAGATAGGGGGGAGAGAGAGTGAGAGAGAGAAAACCAATCTCAAATTTCCAAGAAAATTCCCTTACTAATTGATTTGGGGATCGTTAGGAATCCGGCCGTAAATTTGTTTCAGCATTGCCGCACGCTGTACTACTATGAGTAGAGTAATATTATGTGAAAATAAAACTCACGGTGGATCTCTAACCCGCAATCTTCTGTTTAGGTGGCAGACGCCTGATCCATTAGACCAAATTTCTGAGAAACTCGACTTCGAACATAAGCGTGACATACATACATACACATATACTGACCGACCCTTTTACAGAGGGGAAAAGTGGAGCAAAGTAGTACACTATACTTTTCGGCACAAATAAAAACTGAGAATGAATAGTTATTCATACTAGAACAATGTGCACCAAATAAATATTGGTATACAATGTTCGGAATATTTACTGCATGTCACTGTGGTCCGATAGTATCGGGTGTGAAACTCCATGAAATTCTAGAATAATGGTAAACAATATATCCACTCAAACACCGATATTGTATGGCCTATACCGCTTTTAGATATTCTTTCCTGTGTCAATGAATTACACTGACTTCTCACTTGGACAGCATAGGTCCGTCCTTAAACGTGTTCTAACCATTCTCACGTTTAATTATGTTATTCAATGTTTTTCTCGCTTACATTATGCTTCCTATTCACACACTTAGTTGCAATTAGTATAAATTCATCATTGCAATCCTTTACTTTAAATTAAATTCACGTCGATTTAAAGAAATATATGTTTCTCCTAAATTCACTGTTGAATTGGTGAAGCTCTCTGTATTTTTTAACATATAACACAAATAATGTAGATTACAACGTAGTATTTATTTCACTGAACACATTCGAATAGTAGATATCATTTTAATTCTCGCTTCACAACGAATTTATTATTGTATCAAATTCAGGAAACACTGCGCTGAATAACATATTTGATAATAAATAGAACACTTTATATTTGAAACAATTTC
This sequence comes from Nematoplana nigrocapitula, assembly GCA_032274565.1. Classification (NCBI taxonomy): domain Eukaryota; kingdom Metazoa; phylum Platyhelminthes; order Proseriata; family Nematoplanidae; genus Nematoplana; species Nematoplana nigrocapitula. Next base: position 4,286 of record JAUYWV010107452.1, read on the forward strand.
TTGGAAAATTACTCCAAACTATTGTAAATCTTTTTTCGAAGAAAGGGTTGTTTATCTCATACTCCATTTTGTTTTATTTTTAAATTAACTTTATTTTCTAAATATTTAAATGTAGCTGTTATACCTTCCAAAAACCCGTTCATCGCCAGACCCGGGGAGCTCGTCGTGAACACCTGTTGGGAGATCTCCACATATTTCTGCTTCTTTTCCGCCGCCTCCAGCTCCAGCATGACTTCCTCGTGTTTCAAAGCTTGCAGAGCGCACCGTTTCTCCAACTCGCGAAGTTTTTCCTGAAAACAAAAAAACACACACATAAACATCATCCGGCTTTGCTGCTATGAGATGCGGGGTGACTGTAACGTAGAAAGCGAAACGTCAACAAGCGAACGACAGGTAGATATACAACGGGACGGAACTGTAAAAATTGGATGATTTAAGCGGCTCAAACGTCAGCCTCAAGCACGTCTGTGAGTTCAGTAAGTATTCTGATTCTTGCCAGAACTCGTACACTCGCTACTGCAGGTAAAAATAATACTCCGTTTCTTTTCTCGAAACACTGTCAGCTGTTGGGGTCAACGTTTATTCAATTATGCGCTGTTGACTTTTCTCTTGACCTAATCTTTGTCCAAAGAAGCGCAAATATATATTTTTTTATTCTTCTGTCTCCGCCAAATTATACCAAGTACTTCTGCAACTTTTTATTTCAGTTTATATAGCGATTAGCAGAGTGTTCTATACAACTACCTTTTTATCATGCGAAGGTGAAACAGGGATGTCATGCCCAAAACAAACATACAGTATAATAAAAAAACGGATTTCCTGCTAACTGATGCGACTGGCCAGGTTAATTAATAACCAGCCAAAATCATAATAGAAGCACCCTGAAAATCTCTCAGAAATAGACGAAGGCTAGACATTAATCGCAACATTCATCATCATCATTTATTATAATCTGCATTTTCTCCCTGACGGGGGTTGTTCACATCCATCTTTCCTTCCAATTGCTGACGCATTCTCTCCATCTCACTCTATCTCCGGCATCATTCTCATCCAATCCAACTCTAGTACATTCACTTATGATTATCTCCTTCCATGACATCTTCGGCTTACCTCTCCCTCTTTCTCCATCCACCTCCAAGCTCCACGCTCACTCTCCTCACACCCGAATCTTCTTAACGTCTCAAAACATGCCCCATCCACCTTAAACTTCTTCTTCTCACCACTCCAATCACACTCTCCCTCAACCCAATCCTCTCCATCAGTTCACCATTCCTCAACCTGTCAGTCAACTTCCACAAATCTTCCTTAACACTCCTTCCTCCATACCACCCATGCCTTTGAGTCATACGTCATCACTGGTCTCACACAAGTTGAGTAGATTCTTCCTCTCAGCACCACCGATAGTCATCTTCCATACAAAGAAGATGACAGCTCTCTGAATCGCAGCCACGTCAGCCATTGCTGTTGATAGCTTCCACCAGATAGGTGAAGCTGTCAACTCTCTCCAGATCAGGTAGCCTTTGATGATGTTAAAGGTCGAGTCTTCTTCCACATCTTTTACACTCGAAGCCCTCTGCCATTATTGCAGTCACTTTCTTCACTCCAGCACATCTTGCATGAACCCATCTCTCATATGATACACACATCACAGAATTTCCTTATTACCACCCTCTTGTCACAAACTCAATATCCATCAATTCTAGCCATCTCAACCACTCCACCATATGGGCGACATACTATCACAGGTTTGAAAAGCATTAATATCTGAAATAGCACTTCAGTCGAGTAAGAATGTTTTCTCCGTTGGCTAAAATTAGCCTATTTTTGTTGGGTTTTCGTCGTTCAAGTATTGTATATACAGTATATGTTGTTGACAGAATCTCTCTGTCAATATCTGACAGCTGATTACAGCAGCTCTTTTGCAGCAACCATCAATGTCCCGATGACCAGTTAATGGTTGCTACAATATGTTTCATTGTCTACCATACAAGCAATAATACATGAGGTGAAAGTCAATTGGACAAAATACTGTACCTTTGAATTTTCTATTACTTCTTCCAGTTCCTTTCTTTTATCTTTGTCTTTATCCTACAATTGAAAGAAATCGTTTAGTGGACGTAATTCTTAATTGAGACAGGATAGGATCAATTATAAGTATAGCTAGGTTTCTAAAAATAAAGTTAACCCGGCAAAAATTTCAAATGAAAGCACTCCAACATTTACGCAATTGAGTATTAGTTATAAAAAGAAAATGAGTAATAACAGAGGATAAGTTTATTTTTTTTAAAACTGATCATTTCAACTGACAGTGATCCGCTCTTTCATGTCGGTCCAAACGATCAATGTGACAATTTACTTCCGCTCGCATTCCGCACTGTCGTCTATGTTTCTCGCAGAATCTGTGTCTCTATCTGCTCTCAGCATATATGGAATCAATTCGTCTTAGAGGATTTTCATCACGAGATGACAGCTAAATTAGAGGTTACTTTAATAAAGGTTATCTATCCAAAGTTGTGACAGATAAACTTCCTTATATCACGGCCGAACAGAATATTGATCAATTTCATCTGACAAGAATCCGAATATGCAACAGGGACATCATCTGTAAAGCGAAAGCAACTGTTGTATTGGAGATGAGATAAATAAAATGTGTTTCAATTTATAATTTTAATGAACAGAATGTTTACTTTACACTTCGTCGACGGGAGATTAAAATTTTATGTAAACCATCTCTCTGTCGCTACCTATATACCTGGTTGTAACTGGCGCCGTCAAATCGAGACCGATTTTAAGCGACTCCCAGGATGCAATTTCTCCATTTCACTCGGTCATCGACCATTCTGCTTAAATTGTCTAGTGATTTTCCTGTGTCATTTTTCTTATGCAGTCAATCCAGTTTGTCTTTGGTCCTCCCTCTCTTCCGCGTTCCTTTATCTTTCCCAGCAGCATCCTTTTCTCTGGCGTGTCATTTGTCCGCATGATGTGTGACAACTGAGAATGAAGAATGGTAGAGCAGAATTCCTCTGTTGGTTCTGCAATGTGTCCAACTGATTTGAAACATTCTCCGACAACACCACATTTTAAACGTATCTATCATCATCATCATCCAGTCTTTCTTGTTCAGTGTCCTTGTTTCACACCCATATGTGAATATAGGATGTACCAAGGCACGACTATAGCCTTCCTTTTAGATTGGTACTGACATTCTTATCTTTCAATGTAGATAGTTGTTAAGTCTGTCATTGTGCTCCTAGAAGTTCAAAGGTCTCAACAGCTTCTTTATTGTCTCCGTATAAATTGGAAGTCGTCGCTTTGTGCATTCGTCATTATTTTTGTGTTTTTGACATTGAGTCTATAAGGCCAAACTTTAACAATTCGAAATTTTAGATCATCTTTATCTCCTGCTGCGAGCGTTGTGCATGTAGTCTGTGTATCTTAGTGACGTCCGTTAAGAATTCTTCTTCTAGGGCGTTTCCCGTGATTTATTCGCTGTATTGATTAAATAGACAAGGTGAAGGAATGCATCCCTGTTTAACACCTTTTTCAATTGTAAATTTTCTTGCCACCTATAATAATATCAAATCACTGATCATTTGATCTAAGATAGTACAAGGGACTGTACATGATCGCATGTCGACTAATGAATTGGGTCTTAAGCTAAACCAAATGGCTATCACTTAGAAATATTTTAAATATATCTTCTGCAGAGATTTCCCCCTATTTACACAACAATCAGAGTTCACGAGGGAGCGAAGGTTCCTACGCAGGCAAATGTGTGCACATCGTGAAGTCAAAAGATTTGATTTGCCAGCAATCAGTTGAAGAAAAAGCCTCTAGAGAAATCTTCAGCTGCAAACTCGCACAAATTGGTGTAGGACAGTGCAGCTGAAAACGAGACGTCGACTGATTCTCCATCCGTGCAAATAAAAGTGGTTTGTTACGTCCACCAGCACCAAAATTCATTTGTTAAATCTCTGGCGATTCAATTTACATATACGTAAACACAAAAACAGCTGCGATAAAATCCAATCATTATACAACAAAAGAGTCGATACATCGATCTCGATCGATAGTTCAATATCAAGGTTAAAGTATATACGGTGTACATGGGGTGTAAAACTCTGTATTCATTACAGTATGTCAGAACATAATATGTGTCTGGAAGCCCAATGATCCTATATAGCATTGACTTTTATAACAATGCTTTCACAGCTATAACGCTGGGACGCTAATAAACAAAACTAAAATCATATTTGGGCGCTAATGGAGACCACTCACCTCAATTCAAATTCACCGCTATTAACTACTAACCTTGATTCGAGTGATTTGATTGGTTAGTCAATAGCAGTAAATTTGAATTGAGTTGTTGTGTGATCTAAATGAAGTAATTTAATAAATGATGAAAATTGATTTCAAGGTGCAATATAAATAACAAGTATATGTTCCAGATAATTAAGCGAACCAACTGTGATGCTGTATACACAAATGCAGTAGACATGCCAATATTAACGCTGCATATTAATCAGTGTTTAGATACAAAACATATATAACCCAGTCAGTTTTGTAGACTATAGTTCAATCGATACTAAAATTTAATTACAGTATATGTTTGACACATGTTTATACATTCATTTCACTGATAATTAAAAACCTCACTCCTCAGTCGGTCATTTGATTCACCTCTTCACGTGCTTATTGTCAGTACATTATTTTGCCATACCAAGACGTAAAACGTAAATATAGGCACCGAAAGTAGAAAAGAGCAATAATGAATGGGAGGTTATATCTTCCCAAAAAAGACGAGATCAACGACACACTGATAGGGTAGCTTATACGGTTGTTGTTGTTGTTATTCCCTTCGCTACCGTCAGAAACGGGAGAGGAGCCGTTCGGCTCTAGCGATGAAGGGCAGGGTCCTCGCTGCCTCTCGGAGAACTGTGGAGCCCGGATTCACCCCGATGGTTCGTGTCCTCGCGAGACACAACACGTCGCAGTCCAGAACAAAAAATGTTCGGCGGCATCTGCCGCCAAATGGCATCTGTTATACAAGGCTGCGCTGCATGTGATAGCTGCGCAGTCGATGCACTTCTCCGTTGGTCGAATACCTATTCGGTGTTGGTACTGGCCCAACAGCGCACAGTGACCCACCCTCAATTGGTTCAGAGTCGTCGCTTCCTCCCTGGACAGGTCTTCAGTCCACTTCGTTTTCATCCTTTCCGAGGCCCGACCATACCATCCTTCTGGCCAGATCTATCTCTACTCCTTTCTCTTCCGTCTTAATGATGCTTTCACTATCGCTGCGCCATCGACTCCTGCGTCTCTCAGGGCCAACCGCGTACCTTCCTTTGTCCGGTCGTCTACTCTCTCGTTGTCAATGATGCCGCGGTGAGCCGGTACCTACTGAAAGTCGACCGCCACATTTCTCTCCCCTAGTGTGGGGAGACTACTCTCCCAGATTTCCCTCTCAGTCTCACATCCTCATGCACCGCGTCCATCTCCAAACCTCTGAAGGGCGCTCCTGGAATCCGTGCATATTATCATTCGCCTGATGTTATCATTCTGCTTCTTCGTGGTCACCACCATCTCCAATGACTTCTCTATCGCCTTCATCTCTGTTCCAAAGCTGGAGCACCATATTCCTGACGCAGTACTGATCTCAGCTCTGTTGTCGTCGCCATTCACCACCAGCACTCCAGCCCCTCCATTCATTACTCCTCCCTCCACCGATCCATCGGTCCAAATTTTAATATTCACCGCCGGTAACCGGACAAGTAAGCGCAGGGCTTCAAGTCTATTTTCCTGTTCTGAGTCTATTCTCTTGATAGCCCCCAAACTCGACGCAATGCTGGTATTTGCCTTGTTATCCCAGGGTGGTCTGCATTGGTTCACTCTCTACCTCTCTCTGGGCACGCCATTCACACCCAACCTTCTCGCATTCTCCATCCCGAACTGTCTCCAACTCCTGGTGCTCTTTAGTCGCACCCCTGCCTCCTTCTTAGCGATACAGTATTACGGGTCATCACTGTCTCGACTAATCGCTCTCTCGTACAATTTAAGGCTAAATTCTCTGCCAGATGCGCCAGTGGGGTGAGATTCGCTTACGCCATCAACGCGTCCTTTGGAGTCGAATTCGTACAACCCGTGATCGTCCCGGCTGCCCCTCTCATCTCGACCTCCAGCTTTTCAAGGTGACTTGGCGCCGCTTCGTACATCCATTCGCCGCTTGCAACCATCTTGTGTCGGATAAGCGTTTCACCACTAGTAAATTACCACTAGCTTTAATCAATGCTTATATTTATAAACTTTAATACGTTTTCTAACGAATGGGTAAATGTTTTTTACCTATAGTAATGATCTAAATTTTCATAGACGGAGTAATGTTCATAGACATAGTAATGTCGCTGCCCCCCCCCAAGATCGCCGACTATGTACACTGCTGTTTTATTTTCATTGCTTAGCGTGGAGCCAGTAGCACGTGCTATACTTGCTACTACGCTAATCCGGCACTGGATGGGTCACATCGTTGACGAACGATGTTTTCTCTTCTTGCTCTCCGCATTTGCGGTGGTTCAGTACTCCATTTTGAGCCATCTTGACCGATGAGGGTAAGTGCATGGAGTGTTCATCTCTTCTCTTGGTTGTTCTCTAGATCATTGCTTTCTTCATTGTCACTGTCATCTTCCTAATCTACAATTACTTCTTTGACATCTTCCGTGTCATAATCGGCATCGTCATGCGGTTCGCCGTCATTGTCAGGTGCTTCTTCAGCAGTATAATGTCGCGAGCCATTCAGAAGTGTGTATGGAATTTAGAGAACAATTAGAGCACACATTTGAATAATACGGTCGACTAAATACAGACAACAATTGTGGTTATGAAAGGAAAGTGCAGACACCAGACAAATATTATCCAATCAGAAGAGAATCTTATCGAATCGCACGCCCCTTATACATTTTAGATAGATTTTTGAAATTTGGTATGTACAGTACAGCAGGTATGATCGTTGTCAGTGGCTGTCTAAGTGTACAAACATTAAGTAGTTGCATCGGTTTAATGACCGAGTCGTCTTAGTGTTCTATTTTTACCACGTGACATTCGTTTATTATCATTTTTATTTTATTTCACAATTTATATATATCTCCTATTCGAATAAATTCGATTTATTTTTGTGTCCGCAATGCATAAAACTTGTTCATTTTATCTAGTGTATATTCCAATTGATATCTCCTATATATCTCCAGTACTATTCCAGTACATAGTTATAAAGCTATAAATTATATTATTAGGTTCTTATTATTCTCAATTTCGGTGTCCAAAAATTATCCAAAAAATGCAAGTATGTTGATTTAAACTGGAATCTTCTAAAGAAATTTTAAAAAGATGGTCTTATAAGTTTCGGAACTTAATAATATGTAAAGTCCCTGGATTTAATGTCGCTGCGTCTTTCATTTAAAAAACGCCAGTAAAAACAAAAGAGCGCGGGCTTATTCGCCCCCCCCCCTCCCCGGGTAGGATAGAGTTAAACAAATGCTATGGGAACCACATGTTCCGATTTAATTATTTTTAGATACTTTTCAAGACTGAAAAACCTTTACGTCATTTTATACCTGTTGTTGATATTGCGCCTGCAATGCTTCCATGGAAATGGTGACAGCATTTATTGCAAGTGGTATTTCTTTGTTTACTGTCTGAGCTATTTTTATAATTGACAGTGTGCAACAATACATGGTGTAATTTGCTGATGGATCACGTTTATTAATAAATAATACTTATATAAAAGACAACCTTCCAGAGGGGGATCATTTGAAGCATACACTGTGTTGGCAACCAAAATTTGATGGTAAATGTATTGTTCATATATTTTTCGTTATCAATGAAAAGCTTTCACTATATGAACAATGCACAAACTGGCTTCCCTCGATTAGTTTTCACCAGGTAAAGCATCATTTTCTTTGATGAAGTGTTTAGTAATTTTGACTATACGTCAACGAAAATGAGGGTCCGAAAATTTCTTCTGATAATATATTTCATCACTTGTGACCGTGGTAAGTTCAACGGTACAATTTAATCTCATTCTGAAAGAGATAAGAATAGCATACAAAGTTAGTTTTGGTACAAACGTTTTGACTGTTGTAAGTAGTATACTATAGCTACGCTCTGGATCACCAGTCATGCGTAACGAACCCCCCCCCATGCGCACGAACACGTTTCCGACCGATGAGTCACCACCACACACCCCCACCTCCCCACCCCAGCCCATATAAGCAGGCAAGAGACGAGAGAGAGATCAGTTACCGATTGGCTACCAGAGAAGAAGGATCTCTTTGCTCAACTGTGCTCAATTTGCCAACTTTGCTCAATTATGGAAATCATTCACGTCCCAAAGAAGCAATTGCCTTCGCTCCAAGTTGGACCGATAAATGTTTGGACAACAAATGGACAGTCGGTCTACCTACTGGGACTCCACTCAACGAAGGGCAATCACCTGCTCTTGAAGATTAAACCTTTCTACTCTTCGACCGGAGTGATTGAGGACAAAATGGTGATGCCCTACCCCGTTCGAGGACCGGAGCTCC
>JAUYWV010107463.1:0-12856 GCA_032274565.1 Nematoplana nigrocapitula
TAGCGTTAAGAATGCTCTATATTTCCAAAGAGGTTTAAAAAAGTATACTAGATTAGACACGACAACATAAAGAGATAGCATTTCCGTGTACTTTGATTGAATGCCCTTTCAGCCAATCAGAAGCGACGATTTTCAGCTCTTTAAATAGCAGTAGAAATTGGTAGGCAGATGAAATCACGTTTTTGCTATATTTTATGCTAATTTCGTTATATTTATTTGCTAATTAAATCAGTAAAAACAAAAACGAGATTTAAATGCATCAACAGTTGTTGTTTTTAACGTCTTTGGTATAAAAGCAAAAGAATAACCCAATCTGTAGTAATCATGTAGCATTTAATGGTAGGATTATACGACGCTGGTGAAGAACAACACACAACCTATATCAATCCCATTTACTATTACTATATACCTATCCAAATTATTTCACAAATCGAAATGTGTTACGTCTCTGAACGAGAAAACCTGAACATCTTGGATTGAAAGATTTCTCAAAGCCTCTATAGGCTTTATATGTTAATGAATTATCGTTTATTATTGTGAACAAATTTATTTTATTAAAAACGTTATAGAAACAACAACTGTTGATGTATTTCAATTATGATGGAATAACGTTAAAATAAATTAATGACTTATGTGCATGTTTTTACGTGCCTACCAAAAGCCTCGCCTTGTCTGATAATAATAAATTCATTAGTGATTAATTTTCTAATACAATGATAGAGCACAATATCGTTTCATTGTCAACATCTATTCGGTATTTTACGAAAGTTAACGAAAAGTAGCACATTGCGTGTTTTTCTACTAAATATCCCCCCCCAAAAAAACGAAATTACATATTTTGGCGCGCGTGTCTACTCTAGTTGGTGTATTAAACCTCTTTCATTATTTCACACATCAGTTCAACTTGAATCTGCATAAAGATGGAACCGCCGATCCACCATCGTTGTTATCATACCAATCGGTAAGACATCGACATTTTTGCATTTACCAACAGCTTGCACTCCATTTTAAATTTGGGGAATGTCAAAGTCTCTGGCTAACTGCCCCGTCATCATCCGAGTGACTTACCGGTGGCGAGTGCTCTCTTCTGCTTAAAACTGTAGGAGACAATGACAATACCGGGCATATTTAGCATGCCCAATCCGACCCCGGACAAGATGCCCACGCTGAAGCAGAGGAAGTAGATGTTCTTGACCGCAAACCCCATACACATCCCGAATGAGGTGAGCAGAGCGCCGGCGATCGTGACCATTTTGCAGCCAAATCTGAAAGAAAAATAAGTGGGGGCAGAGCTGAGACAAGGCGCATTTTATTTTGCAATCTTTCGGGATAACGCAATAATTTAATATGTTGACTGATGCAAACTCAAGAAGCAGCTAAGCTCCGATTGATAGCTAATGGCATCGCGAATCAGATCTATTTGACATGCAAGCGAAACAATCCTGCTAAGTTAGTATCCCCTAAAATTTTGAATGTTATGACAGTTGATGTGTCGACTTATAACAAAAACAACTTTGATATTGGTCAGTCTGTCAACTAATGGTGGTTGGTTGGATTACCCAGCATTTGTTTTGGAGAATGCGGTGAGAGGCATTGAGGCAACCATTTGATTGTCACCACTGATCTCAATAATAATATAAATAGCGATGCCAGACCCGAAGATATGAATAGTAATGAATGATGTGAGAGTTTATTCTGAGGTGACTCACAGGAGAATCAATACGAAGAAATTAGGTATAAAGAGTGGGAGAGTGGTCATTGGAATGAAGACGGAGAAGTACGATATGAATTCCAGCGGAGGAATTGTGGTGGATAAACTCGTCAAATATTCAGCAATCAATCACGTGTCTGTATTCGAAATATGTATCTTCTATTCGCAAAGAAGTTACGATCAATAACCTTTCAACTGGAAATGAATATATTTTTTTCAGTGATTTTGTTTCACACTGAACGCTTTTCTCTATCCCAAACCCATATCAGAATAATTGAGTCAGCTCCAATGATCACAAAGGCACGAACTGCATTTAGTAAGAGAATATAAACTTACTTATCGAGTTATTGAATGGTTTAATAGACTAGCATCTGTGAATCTTTTGCACGACATAAGCAAGTCTATCACACAGCTCTTATGTCTGTACATCTGTCTCTATGTTCTTCCTGAGCAAAAAGGCACAACTGGCTTGTCATTCACTCGCTTATATATATTTGTTTAGATAGCAAGCTAGTGTAAACATATAATCATTTAGTCTTTCGAGAAGGAACGTCTGGCTACATTTTGGTTTCCGATTGGTACAAATCCGGTTAAAATGTTATATGTAATAAGGGTGTGTCTCTAGTTCACCCTACTCCGTCTGCCGAAAAATTTGTTCCGGTGGGGCGAGGTGAGAGAGCAATTGCCGTGGAATAAAGGTTTGTCGCCCCATTCTATTAGGTAAAGTATTAAATAAAACAAAGTCAATAAAAGTCACCTTTCTATCATAATGGAAGTGACCGGACCAAACATAAAGGGCATTCCCATAATGAGGGAGGTCATGATAGAGACTTCGACGTTTGTGAATGATGCGCCACCACCTGTAGAGTTAGTCATTTCCTTCTGGACGAGACCAATGGCATTGTTGAAGCCGTCGGTGAGCAAGTTGGTCATGAATGCCGCTGCCACAACCACCCACGCATAGCCGCCGTCGATGTAGGGAGACTGGAGATCATCGCCTATATCGCCTACGGACACTTGGACTGTGGATGACACATTGCTAGCGCCCGACAACCACTGACCAAATGACATAAGCGATGACGATTTCTCATCCCGCGCATCACATGAGGTCTCTCTAGCCCTTGAGACAATAGTCAACCAAACAGATATTGAAACATTAAAACTTATCTAGATGTCGAGATGATTTCATAAATGATACACAGTCAAATACTCAGTTATCAACAAGTTCAAATATTTAGGTCAAAATGAGTGAAGGTTAACTTTGTTCCTCCCAAACCTACGTTACCAGAGATAACCTATCAGTCGCAGGAAAATTGTTTAAATACTATCACATACTCGTATAAATTCTTTAAAATAGATTCTAAGGAATGGACAGCTTTGTTGCATTTAAAAATAACACCATAATAAATAAGGTTTTCATAAATTTCAGAATAAATTGAATTTCCTCGAGATAACATCCAACAAATGGAGCCACCCACTTCTTATTGAGATACCTACTAAAATTTCAGATGCCTAAAGCTTGTAAGAGCAAGAAAGTTTTCCACATTTAAATTTTCATGAACTATAAAAAGGCCATTGTAAACATAACGACAGTAAAATAAAGACTTTCTAGTAGCAGAGGAGAGCCACTTTTCTTCATTAACAGATAGGATCATATTCGCCGAACTAGAAGCAGCAGATGATCCTATTGCGAGTAGTAGCTTTATTTAGCCTTTGCTTACACAAAATATACATAATACATGGTGTACATATATAAGTCAAACAGTCCACAAGATCACTTTGTGCTTTTTCGCTACACTGCCACCTGCATCTCCATTGTCGTTTTGTTGGCTTGCACTTCATCACATCCCAATATATTCTGGATGTTTCCTTAGATGTCATTGATTCCACCTAAACAGCTGACAACAACTGGTATCACCATCACACTACACACAAGTATATGATCTTCATCTCCTCCCCAGACGCTGGTGCTTTTGTAGTATTAGAATAAGTTTTATTTAGGCTTTACAGCCACAAAACATGCATGTTATATATGTATAGTACATACAGTACAGTATACATCAGAGTCGAAAGGAAACCAGTCAGTTAAATAGTCAACATGATCACTTAATGCCTCTTTACCATACTCTTGCAGTCCCGACCAGCTTTACCCTTTGTATTTCTTGTAATCTTTAGCAACAAATTTCCAACTGTCTTCCTTCTAACTGTCTGGTCTTCCAAATCTGTATATAGACAATGATCACCACAACTTATGGTGTAAACTCGGTTTTGCGTTCTGACCAAGATGGTGGAATTTTGTTGAGACACATGAATCATTGCTAGAGAGCAATACTCAGGAAAAGATTGAATAATCTTTAATAAACTTCCATCAGTTCTTTATGTAACAAAACCTAACAGATGCTTCAAAGGGCATAAAAGCATTGACATACACACTTACAGACACTCAATAGTATGTGTCCATATTAAATCTAATGTGAAATAAACTCACAAAAATACAGATTGGACACAACTATAATATCTAGAAGATTTTGTCATGATCAGAGGCAGAGATTTGTGCACATGTTTTCTTTTACATTTATTTATATTTTATGTTCAGATCAACCAAAACTGCCTACAAGGTTGTGTCAGTTTTTGAAAAGTGTAATAGTTATGTTTATATACAGAGATATATGTATAGTTGTCACTTGTCAGTATATTTCCCAATGATAACTGTTAAAGAAAACTTCCCAGAATTAATAACAGAGAGGAGCTTTTAAAAATGGACAAATTCATATGAAAGTTTAGAATCAAAGCCATGTACAGGATTATAATAATAACCAGGTTTATAGATTCTCGAGACTAATCCATGATCATTAACTGCAACAGATAGATCAATGCATTTGGAGTTTTTTTATAAAAGCTTCCCCTTTCTCTTTGTTGTACTTAGTTCATTGGGCCTATGAAGAAGTTGATATAATAGCACTGCCACTGAGAATAAATCTAATTTGTGCCATGCAGTATGCTTAAAACAGATAATGCTCACATGGCCTTATATTTGTTGATGTGTTCATGTCAAGAATGTGTTAAACCAACCTCTGTATGGAGTTTGTGCTAGTGGATAGCTTCAATCAATTTAGCTAGGTAGAAAAAGGCCTTTCATAGGAGTTATCACATGCTCCAAATTATCAACAATGTCTACAGAGTGACAGTTTCAACACTAGTTTCAATGGGATCAAATTAGTCAAAAAGCAGCAAGAGATCTGCTAAACTGTTATTTCCTTATTTTGTCATGTCATTGTCTTTTCTGTCATTAATTTCTTCTATTTTTATACTTTGTGTCATATCTTTGTCTGATAGAAAATGTTTAGGATATTTCAATAAAGTTGGTTTAATAATGGCTTATGGGAGGAAGCCATTTATAATGATATAGAAGTTCAATCTTTGTATTTATTTTTTTATCTATTTTTATATTTTTACATTTTATATAATTTTGTTTAGATATGTTTGCTTGTATATAAAATATAATAATTATTAATTATAAAATAGTGCCTGATTTTTTGTTTATATTAGAATATATTTAAACACAGATTGACCTCATTTTAATAGTTAAAATTCTATTTTTTATATATTTTACTATTTATATTAAGCTGAAGTATTAATTTATTAAAAATAACTTTTAATTAGAGATAATAATGCCTATTAACAGGCATGAAAGTGGAGTCAATTGAAAAATCCGGAAATATTAAAGGAAACAATTGGTAGCCATGGGATTATTAGACTTAAAATTCCTTTAAAGGCATCTCAGAATTGGTGTTTATGGAAGGCAATCCAAAAAAACTTAGATTTAAAACGGGATTTATGACTTGATCGTTTTTGTTACAAAATCAAAATATAAAAAGTCAATATTTTGAAAATATTTTAAAAATTTAATTGTACTATATAATAAGTATACATGACATATGTAAAAATAAGTATTCAATATTTTTATTACAATTTACACTAGCAATATTAAATGTTTGGTTATAATCAATTTACATGAGAGGCAACATCAGGTAACAAATATTAATGTAAAGAATAAACCTATTTAGCATAATTAGATTAAAATAAAATATAATTAAAAACCAAGAATGTTTCGATAAGTTTTAAATTTAAAAAATATATACCTATAAAAATATTATTCTCATCAGCATTGTAATACCAGATTCTGAATATTGAAATTTGTCATGTTTAACAAAGAAATGATTGCAGATAAAGTTGATTAATCTTTCAAAAGTTTGCATTTTTTAGATAATGATGCTAACTTTTCCTGATGATTTCACCTAGCAGTCTTCATTAATTATAGAGACAGCAATTTTGCTTTGGATTTTGAGCTTGACATTTCAGCTCTGATTGCCAATGACTCCTTCTTTTCTGACAAAACTCTGCACTTTTCCTCTAGTACTTGACTATATATCGTATATGCTTTCGGATGTTGTATGAAAGTTGGAGATCCACTAGGTCATAGGCTACATCACTTCACTTGAAGTACTGGATTGATATTTTATTGGCTGCTTTGAGACCATACTTTAATGTTTGAATTGCTTGCAGTCTCAATACATAGATGGCTGGATTGTGGGTCAAGGAAATCAGCCATAATGCTGAAGGCTGATTTGACCTGAGGACCATGGAAACATGACAACAGGGCAAGTACTGATTTTGAAAGGAGAGGTTATTGATTATTAAGACAATACAACCAATCATCGAACTATTACTGAGATGCATTGTATTTACCACTTGTGAAACAACCGTATAAACAATCATATAAGAATGACCTTGAATATATATAATATAAATCCCTATTAATTTAAATACACTAACATATCTCTCCATATAACGTAATGATATCCCTTCAAGGTCATTTTTATATGGTTGTTTATATAGTTTGTTATATGACCATTGTCATAAGTGGTTTGCACTAGCACTACCACTACTCTTTGAGCAGAGATACAATTGTGTCCAAGATTATTGAAATACCTCTACCCCTTCATCCTTATAATTTTAGTGCATGTTTTTTTATTCCAGAAAATAAATATTTTTGCCCTTAAAAGTCTGGATTTTTTCTCATGCTTGATATATAACATATATAGTCATATAATCAAATAATAAATAACTTGAAGTAAGATAACAAAATAGTATATGCAATACAATACATTTATTTAATGTATATAGCTGAAATATTGAGTAAAACATAAGTGATGTAATTACATAATATTAGTAAAAATGAAAAACTGAAAAATGTTTGTATTGCTATTTGCAAGTTTTGGCATTGTGAACATCCTATCTATAATTAGAGAAATGTATGTATGTATATATGTATGTGGGTATTTCTGACCAGCATTTTTCTCTTAACTCTCTTGACAGATTTGCATGATTGATAACTCAAAAGAATGCTATGCCAATGGGTACATGGGAAAAAAAGCCACGAAAATGCAAAATTTCTAATTGAGAGAATTTTTTTTTTTTTTTTAATCGAACAAAAATATTTTGCTCTAATAACAAATATCTTGTGTTAAGAACAAATTGCTTGCGCTAATAACAAATTGTTTGTGCTAATAACAAATGTCTTGCACTAATATGTAATAACAAATGGTTGCGCTAATAACAAATGTCTTGTGCTAATGACAAATGTCTTGTGCTAATAGCAAATGGCTTGCGCTAATAACAAATGGCTTATGCTAATAACAAATGGCTTGCGCAAATAACAAATGGCTTGCGCTAATAATAATTGTTGTTTTAGTCATACCATATTAGCTGAAATTATGTTTTTTTATATTGTATGTTTCAGTAAACCATAAATATAATCACAATGCTTACATTGTTGCATGAAACCCAGGAAAACTGACCAATAGCATTTTTTATGACATTTGTTACTATCCAGTTGGCAGTTATACTTACTTGTTTTTTGGTAAACATAAATCAGTCAGTAAGAGTAATTGTAAATGAAAAATGAAATTTTCATTAATTTTTTTCTTCAAATTTTACAGCTATGGCCATGGGGGTGTTACATTGTCATTAATATGCTTATTGACCAGAAAGGGTTAATATTTATTTTTGTTAATCTGCCAAGTAAGTAATGGTTACTCTGTCATTGACTTTAGTTTAGACTTTAGTATAAATGTTGTGGACCAAATAGAAATCCCGACTGCTAATTGGTCGGACCAAATAGTAATTTGCATACCGTCGGACCATTTAGTAAATAGTAATTGGTCAACAAAATAAAAATACTGTTTACAAACATGAAAAGTCCTGACAGTTATTTTTTCTTGGGCAGAGCTGCGGAGAAGTTTTTTAGCAGCTAAAATGTCTCTGCGAATTTCCGGTTGCTTATTACTATTGTTGCGTACTTTAAGAATATCACATTAAAAATAATTATGCTAGAGTCTTACAATACAAGATTATATATAATATCCGGCCCATAAATAAAAACCCGAAAAGAAAACATTTACCTTGAAAACAGTTTCAAAATAACGCTTGAAAACTGTTTTCGCATAATTTAAAACACAATTTTATATTCCCCGTAACTTTTCTAAGTTTCTCGCAATATCAATAGCTTTTAAAATATTTATCAATAATTGATAGTGAATTCCGGCCGGATAATAACCATTTACGGCCCGGCCCGGTTATGTATAACATCCGGCCCGGCCGTGTCTAGGTTGTATTTAATGGCATCTTGGAGGAGAGTATCCAGTTTTGAGGGAAACTTTTGACAATTAATTCGTTGCCACTGTGTCATTGAGTTTTCAAACTACTTTATTAACCACATGCAAAGTTTCAGCCAACTACTTTTCAAGAAAGTTTAAAAATTATACGGGTCGGATATTATATATAACCAAATACAGAACCAACATGGCCCCCACACCCAACAATTCATCAACAAATGGGACCGTAAAAATATTTTAATTAATTATAACATAGAAATGTAAAATTAAAAAAGTTAATGTAATAATAGAATACATGATCATGGTTAGATAACATTTATTAGCATGAGATATACTGTAGAGTAACTATATAATAACAATGTAGAGTATAAGTATAAAGAGTGTGTTCCATGTTTACAATAGATTAATCGGACATGGAAGGTAGTCGTCCAACTTCGTTATGTAGTCTGTCCAGCACTACACTTCCATGCGCGTGTCTCCTCATACCCTTTCGTCAAAGTATATGGGAATTCTATGGGGTTTAAGATTACAAGAGGAATCCCCATCGATATAGAGAGCAGCAATACTATCAACAGAATCTGGGCATTGTGCGGCATTGGGATATACTCAATCGATCATTGTCCGCAAGACAAGAGTTTCATTTTTCTGGGCACCTCTCTGTACTTGAGACGCCATGACATTATAAAAACTTTCGCAAATTGCTTCATTGCCCCCATGCTATAACCAACATAAAAAATGTGGGAGGCTACCAGTCGGATCTTTTTCAAGGTGGTGAAGGGTGGCACGATTGGACCGGAATCTCTGAAAGTCCTATCAGTGGACTCCCCATCTACTAACCTGGACCTCGACACAACATTTTTGGTGTCTTCAGGTGGCAGACAACCAGTTAAGTATTCAGTGGATGAGGAAGTCGTCATAAAAAAAATCGCTATCACAATACAAAGCCTTGTGAATAGCCTGGTGAATATCCGCGCTTCGCGGGAACTGTTTGGGTAAATGAAGAAGAAAAAGTATTCAATAATAGTATTCGATGCAAATCTTCATAGTATAATACGTTTCTTTTCCTCCCCATTTCTATTGCGATTCTATTATGTTTTACTGTACTAATATTTTTTTAAAGTTATAAACAAGCTTTCATATCCATGAAATATGAATGTTTTTGTTTTTTTCTAAAATTCACGTAAGAATTTTCACTAATATTTAATTATATTGTAATAAAGTATAAAGTAAATATAATGGTTAAAAATATTTATTACACACAATGCTGCTGATTTTTTCAAGAATAGTATGTTGCGGAATCGCATGTACAGATTTTATCCCAATTATAGTGTCTGCGGAATTGTTTTTGCGGATTTTAAAATCTGCAGCACCGTGTCTGCGGGGAATATCTTCCCCAAATCGGCCCAAGAAAAAAACCATGTCCACATATGCCAAATAGCAAAAATATAACACCATACATCATAATTATGCCAAAATAGCTGAAATTTCATGCCATATGCCAAAAATTATGCGAAAATGGCCGAGATTCCATGCCGGAGATATTCCTATTGGGCTACATGAAATGCACCTTGGACTGCAAGTGCAAATACAGGCGCTTTTTCATTATTTACCCGCATTTACCTGCTTTTATAAAAATATTTATATTTCAGTATACAAAATATCAAAATATAAAACGTTTAAAATATATACAATAATAATAAAAGAAAGAATTAGTACATGCGCAGCTAAACACATGGATATACCTGCCATATGTGAAACAGAAGATTTTCGAATGGGTTGGCACTAAACTCCCGCTCCCACATGAATTGATGAGAAGCCATCCAGGAGTATGCGGGCCGTTCCACAGTCCCGCTTGTTGCGCAGCTTCACCATGTTCCACATATTCTCGACGTGGTTAGTACATGCATGCGTCACAGGATTGACAAAGTTAACACTGTGGTTAACAGTCCGGTGCTGGTATCCAAGTTGACCAACAGTATGGTAAGAACCCCAGAGGTCTGAGACGATAGTGGTTCCTGACAAGATATACTCCTGGATGACTGGTAGTAGTGTGTCAGCATCACATCTGTCAACCGCCACCAAGAAGCAGCCCTTGGTGCCAGTGTCCAGTCCACCAAACATCCACCACGTCCGCACGAGATGACCGACATTGTGTTTTCGCCGAACAAATCCCGATTTGTCAATTTCCACTACATGGCCAGGTCCACCAATGCGCTGAGGATATCTAACATAATATTCTGCACATACTGCTTCCAGTTTGTGATGGCCTCACTTGAAAGGTGGCACTCGAGCTCCAAGTTCTTCGTCGTAGCGGTGCCGTATGCGCAGCTGTACAGCAAGTCGATGATTTGCACCAGAGTCAACTTTGATTTGTCGAAGAATGTCCCTTGCCTGATCGAAAGATCACATCGACGTCCAGCATGGTGGCAGCGCCACCTAATGCCATCTGTGCGTTTGATATCATTACCCTCCCACATTGGCAAATTACACGTGGGGCCATCCTGATTGGTAAAGAGCAGCCCATGGTCCTTCAACCATTTGATGGCGTTTAGGGTTGTGTTTGTAACAGTAAACAGTAAACAGGTACTATGTAGATAGACGAAGCAAGTACAGTCAGCCCATGATAGTCCGACACCCTCACTAAACTGACAGATTTCTAAGGGAACCGAATAATCATGTAAAAGTACTTATTAGTCCAACAATTCAATTCTCCAACACCGACAGAAATTTTGGGAAACAGTGCATCTCTACAGCGTGTACATTGTACGTGATAATCCTACACAGGCAGAGCATCCATAAGTGTTGCAACAGAGAGGCATGAGGCGCACAGCTTATATCGATCGATATACTGCAAAGAGGAATGTGCGTCTGCAGTCTGTGGGTGTGTCTGAGAGGATCAAATCGACAACAGTGAACCGCCTCCAAAGGTATCAATGAAAGAATTTTGTCGTTCTTTGGCCAGTGTGAAAGACTTCATTGAGCAGCATTTGGATGTTTTCAATGTTCAGCATTTCAAGGACAAGTCGTCGGAAATCAACTGTGACACTCAGCAGATTATTACTGACTACTTCAAAAAACTTTAAAATACATGCATACAGAAATTCCATGTTCTAATACATATTTGTTCGAGTTTTAATGAATTTCATGTACATACTGTACTCGTATGTACATTACATATTTTACAAATGAAAATATTGTTAGCACGATGAATACTTGAATTCTCATGAACGTTTGTCTTCGGGATAATCTGAAACTATGGTATAATAGCACTACATACTGTATATATACTTTATAACAGTACATAATAAATATGTATGATAATAGACTATGTAGCAAAATTCGATAATCCGACATAATTTGTGGGAACGGAATGTGTTAGACTATCGAGGGCTGACTGTATTGGGATGAAACAAAAAAGCAGGTAATAAATCGGCATTGGACGTCTGCCTGTCTAGGAAAGGCTACTGCTGTGGACTTATTGAATGCATTTCATACCGTAATGGAACCTCTTTCCACAGAGTCAGTTAATTGGTCATTTTATAATAAGCTGAAACTCGAAGCCAGTGATGATGCACCTGGGTTTTTAGATTGTGGTTTGCATATATTGCACGGAGCATTCCAAACTACTGGTTGGAAGCTCAATGAACTGCTAACGTACCTTTTAAAGGATTCGCCTTCCAGAAGAGTTGATTTCAAGAGAGTATGTGAAACTGACGCAGTATTTCCATTAAAGTTCTGCAAATGTCGGTGGCTTGAGAACTCACCAGTTGCTGGAAGAGCTCTGGAAGAACATTGAACAATACGTGGCATTATTTTCATTATTGCCATTATTGCTAGAAAAGAGTCCATTACGGTTCAGTACAGTGCGTAACGCAGACTGTTTTTCTCCGCAAGATATATGTTTCACATCTTTTCAAGAAAAAAATTCCGAAGCCTTCTCACATTGCACAGCATTCTACAGGGCAAGAAAACTGTCATCTGAGTTTTGTGAACGTGCTGCACAGGAATACGACGACATATGTGGCTAGCTCCCTTGAACTTAAAAAAGTGCCCTCCTTTTGGAAAATTTGTGACATTATTCCTATTCCTAAGTCTTCGCCTGCATCGCTAGATAATCTCCGCCCTATATCTTTACTCTCGATTCCAGCCAAAATTTTGGAAAAGGTAGTTTTGTTCTACGTTAAATCACGCTTCTTGCACTGCTACGACAACCTTCAATTTGGGTTCAGACCAAACTCTTCTACGTCCTGTGCACTGATCTTCCTACATGACTTCATCACAAAGTGTCTCGACGATCGCGAAACGGAAGCTGTCGAACTTGTTGCGTATGACTTCAGTAAAGCCTTTGACAGGATTCAACATGATCTACTGCTCAGCAGACTCCAGACACTCGCATTTCCGAATGATTTTCTTCTCTGGACAGGGGACTACCTTCAAGGCAGATCTCAACGAGTTCGTATCGGTTCGA
>JAUYWV010107474.1:0-12856 GCA_032274565.1 Nematoplana nigrocapitula
CCAATTAATCTTCGAGACTATAATACCCGGTGTCACCGCCCATTTATACCTTCTATGGAGGTGTTAAGGCGGCAACCCCATAGGGCAGTCAAAAAGACCCTCTAAACATCAGTTTAATTTTAGGCGGTTGAACTTAACTCATTTTAAAATAAAGATGAGTCGATTCGTCAACCGCCCCGGTCTTCTGCTGTTGTGGACGCACTAGGCGAAGGCCGGCTCGAAACCATGGAAACTGGCATTTACCACTACCTAGTGTCGCTGGACTCCCCTTCTCTTTCACGTTCTCTCTCTCTCTCTCATTCTCTCTCTCCCGTCTTTGTCTCTCCCTCTGCTATTTCCGTCTCTATCATCCCTCTCTTTCAGCGTGTCTCTCTCTCACTATCTCGTCTCCGTTATTCTCACTCTCTCATTCTACGCCTCTCCCAGCGTTTCTCCTTCACACTATCTCGTCTCCGTTTTTCTCACTCTCTCATTCTACGCCTGTCTCCCAGCGTTTCTCCCTCACACTATCTCATCTCCGTTCTCATTCTCTGATTCTAGGCCTATTCTCTCACACTATCTCGTCTCCGTTTTTCTCACTCTCATTCTACGCCTCACTCTCCCAGCATTTCTCTCTCACACTATCTCGTCTCCGTTTTTCTCACTCTCATTCTACGCCTCTCTCTCCCATCATTTCTCTCTCACACTATCTCGTCTCCGTTTTTCGCACTCTCTCATTCTACGCCTCTTCTCTCCCAACGTGTCTCTCTCACACTATCTCGTCTCCGTTATTCTCACTCTCTCATTCTACGCCTCTCTCTCCCAGCGTTTCTCCCTCACACTATCTCGTCTCCGTTTTTCTCACTCTCTCATTCTACGCCTCTCTCTCCCAGCATTTCTCTCTCACACTATCTCGTCTCCGTTTTGCTCACTCCCTCATTCTCTTTCTCTCTCGCTCTCGCTTCGTCTCTATCTATCCTTCTCTCTCACACACACTATCTCACCTTTTTTTCTCCCTCGCATTCGACGCCCCTCTCTCTCTTTTTCTTGCACGCCACGCCGGACGGCTCTAGGGCCGGGCCGGCGAGAGAGGGTCTCCCGGAGGGCCTCTCTCTCTCTCTTTCCGTTTCTCTCTGTTTGCCTGACCCTATCTACCTATCCGTCTATGACTGGTCTAGGTTCGAATCTGGGACCTGGAGAGCGGCAAACAGTATCGCTACATCGACGGCGGGCCAGTGGACGCCTGGACTGTGGCCTTCTCTCCCGACTCGCGCTTCCTCGCTTCGGGCAGTCACACAGGCAATGTGAATCTGTTCGGAGTGGAGTCAGGCCGCAAGGACAACGTGATCGAACTGGCCGGAAAGTTCACCCTGAGTATTGCCTACGTGAGTTAGCAGTTCGTACTGACGACCGAGAGGGTGTTTATGTCTCAGTCTGGTTACTCTATTGGTTAAAAGAAGTAGAACATCATCTGGCCTAAAATTTCCGAGGGAGTTGCGGTGATTGAGGCGGAAATCGATCTGGAATGTACCTTTTCTTACTACTTTTGCCTTTTATTTATGGTCGAAAAGAGCTAAATATGGCTTAAAGACTGAACAGATCTACCAAATAATTAATTTACTTCTGTTCAAAATTCTCGAAGGACAACTGATGCCATCTTGACCGTTAGGGACATCCTCCGCAGTCACTGAAAACTCTGGATAAAGGAGAATTGTGACACTCCTTTTTTGCTTCAGTGTACCGTGATGCTATGTGGAAGGCGCTCAAGGAAATTCGAGTTCACGGCATCTCAACTGGTTGTTGAAGAGCATGTATGAGAGAGCAACATGAGTAGTTCCGGTGCAAGATCAAACAACAAAGCCGTGTTCGATTTGACAGAGAGGTCAGGTAAGAATCGTGTCCAGTGTCCCAACTCCTCTTTAATTTTGTTTGGAGAGAAAATTACGAGAGAAGTTGAGAAGGGGCACGCCGAGTCAGTGTTCCCACAAGCTGCGATATTTAAAAAATGTCATACTAAAATATAGTTTTTATCTTTATTTTAAAACATAATATGTTAATATTATTAGATCTTATTGAAGATTAAATTATTAGTAGACTCTTAGTAGACACTTTCAAACACACAATTTAGATGGTGACCGAGAGATGTCAAAATTTGAAAAGAGGTGTTTTACGCAGAAACACGGTGTTTTATGCAGAAACGCAGTATTTTATACAGAAACGCGGTGTTTTATACAGAAACGCGGTGTTTTATGCAGAAACGCAGTATTTTATATAGAAACGCGGTGTTTTATGCTGAAATGCGGTGTTTTATGCAGATACGCGGTGTTTTATGCGAAATTATTTATATATGAATCGGATTTAAAACGGATGTATATTAAATAAAAGCCTTCTTTAATTGATATTACGGGAAATAATAACAACATTTTATTAACGAATTATTTTATTTAGTAATGCCTATACATAATACGACCTTTTGTGTAAAATTATTGAATTGCTATATTAGGAAAGTATGCTTCATTTAACAGCGTTATTATGGCGATGATCAGCTATGGCAACACTGGGGAGAGGTCAGAGAAGGTAATTGGAGGAAGAACGATTCGGAACATCCGGGATGATGCAACAGTGAGATGGCTAACAGCAAGGAAGAATTGAGCAATGGGGTCAACCCCAGGCACGCGAAAGTGAAATATGATCGCCAACACTAACTCCATAAAATTGCACGGAGAAGGAAAGATTACGATTGAAAATGACCTGGCAGAAGTGTGGAATTCAAAGGACCTATGTTTTCTTCTGTTTTTTAAAGTAAAGTTTACAGAAGCTCTTTTGTGGAGCGTGGCTTTGTATGGATGTGAAAGAGGAAAATATGGTTGAGATATTTGAATTGTGACTGCGGAGAGAAGAATGCTGAGAGTGAGGTGGGTGGCAGGAGAGGAATGGATGAGGAATACTACACGAGAATTACAAAAGAGAAAGGCTTTGTAGAGATGGTAAACATTGGTGAAATTATGGAGGTATGATCATTGGAAGAGAAGAGGTGACATCTTGGTCTTGCATCATGGCTACAGTGGAGGAAGAAGTGCTGCGAAAGGAAGGAGAGGAGGACGGAAGAGATTTGTATGGATCTATACCATCCATCCTAAATTGGAGAGACCGGTGGGAATTCGGTGAGTGTATTGTCGATGAATTCAAGTAATCCACGATAAAGAGCAGTGAGGTTTTGATGGAGTGACATCATTAGCCGAAGTGCACTTACTTACGTCATAGGTCAGAAAGAGCGATGAACAAGGATGGCGTTCATTGATGGAGCAATGCTCAACGAAGTTGAACGATCCCTTTTATCCCTATATAATCGACAACACTTCAGTGGTGATGCAACGGGGTAGATAGTGAGCGATGTGGCGATGCGAGGAATGAGACTGCCCCCATGCAGTCGCCTTCTCGTGGCGGGGGTGTCCTGAAACGGCAGATAAAAAGTGCTGCGTTCCCCGGGAGTTCCTACGTTTTCTCTCTCCCCCCCCGTTTCTCTTTTGTCTCCTCCCTCTTTCGTTTCCCTCTTCCTCTCTCTTTCTCTTTTCTCTGGTCGACTTTTACCCGACCATTCGTCCGGCTCATTGCCCGCCTATTCCTGACTACGAATTGCCGTCAGTGTTACTATTTATTAGTTATCTGCCGATAACTGAGAAAGAGGATAAATCGGGTCCTAAAATTTGATTTTTGCTAGCCGCCGTGACTTGCAGAGTCCTGACGGGACGCATTTGGCGGCCGGTGCCATCGACGGGATCATCAGCATCTGCGACATCCACACGGGGAACGTGCTCCGGTTGGACGGACACGCGATGCCTGTCCGTGCGCTGGCCTTCTCCCCGGACGGCAGACTCCTCGTTTCCGCTTCCGATGACGGCCAAGTGAAGGTCTACGACGTGTGAGTGGCCAAGGGGTTTTCGCTTTCGTTGTTTTTGTTATTTTTATTCCCGGTTGGTTGACTGTTTGATGTCGTGGAGGGCCCAAAGCGGGTCGTCCGTTAAAGAACCACGGCCTTTGGAGTGGGAGAGGATGACGAGGGCGCCTGAAGGGTTCGAAGAAAGAATGGAGAGGGGGGGAGGTTAAGGCTAAAGCGGATGTGATCTCTGGAGGGACAGCAGTTGAGGAGATGGTTGAGGTCTCCAGTGGCTCCAGAGGCAGAGGAAACAGGTGGAGGAGCCGTCTTGACGGATGCGGTGACGGTAGGTGAAAAGAAGGGGCGTCAGCAGGAAGAGGCATTCCCCAACTTTGGAGCGGCCACAGCCTCCTGCTCAAGGCCTACGGGCACAGGTTGGGACTCGATGGCTCTCCCACCAGCTTGGTCCGAGATTAAGAGCCCGTGGAGAAGGTTTGAAGGTCACCTGTCAGTTCACCTCTATTAGAGTTCTCTCGGACTCTCTTTCCTCCCATTCTCTCCTCAAGTTGGGGCCGTCCCTTCTTCTCACTTCCAACATCCACTCTATCTGGTCCTCACTCAAACACCTTGTTGGCGTGGATGTCTCGGTAAACCTTCAATGTATTCCGGGGCACACACCGCTGCCAAAACCGGTACCTCCTCTGCCACTGCCTCCCCAATCTCTTTCTCTGCTTCATCCTCCTTCATCCACCATTCTCTCCTTTCCTCCTGGCGGTCATCTCTTCGCAACAAACTTCTCGACAGCCAGATTCCAAAAGCTTCTCCTGGCGAGCTTCTTCTACCCAAATCGCTTTGGCTGCAACTGACACTCCTCCCTCCTTGCTTCTTACCTCCAACGGATCAATCTGTCCGACTCCCCCTCTTGCCCTACCTGCGGAGAAGGCCAGCAGGACCTTTCTCATCTTTGGTTAGACGGTGAGCCTCTGGAGACGACCATGGGTGTTGCTCGGCTGTCGGACCTCGGAAGGGGTCGGATAAGTTAACCAAAACAAAAATGAATAAAGAGGTGACACAGACGGCTGTCCCCTAGAGAAGGTGATTGAATGAGCTGAGGGTTAGACTCTGTTAATATTTAGAGGGTTGCCATTCAGTCGAGAATTCGTGTGTATGCTTGAATTTTAGCATTTTGGAAGGAAAATGCGGAAATACCTGAATTTTGTAATTTTACTACAATCATTACATAGGCGTGTTTATATAGTATCTCTGCCAGTTATTCGCTAACTGTATATATTAGTGATTCGTCACTCATTTCTGTAGAAGAAATTGAAATGGTGTCTGAATTATTAGTCTATGTGAAATCAGGTAAATAATCGAATTTGTATGCATGCCTTTCGCGTACAGGTGAAGTAAAGATGCCGATATTCATTGACCGCAAAAACAACAAAACAATATTCAGATGACAAAGCATTTCGCCTGTCTGAGGAATCTAGTTTCACACGCACAGTAGACAGTGCTCTTCAAAGAGCCACATTTCCATGGAAGCATTACAGATCGCAGATCAATAACAGGTACATATAAAATAACGTAAAGTTTTGGCAGTGTCTAAAACGACCCTTTAAACGGAACCTGTGACTTCCATAGCGTTTGGTTGATGACGGGCAGCGCCTAGCGCAAGTGTTTCATTAGCGCGGTTTTGTGATATTCGTGCAGCGTTTGGTTGATGACGGGCAGTGCGCTGTGTTGTTTCTTCGTTTCCATGCGCTCACATTCTCTTGACAGCCCGTGACTGGGAGCCATTCATTATTAATTGAATTAAAACTCACATTGTGCATGCCCTGCACCGGAATTCAAAGTGTGGGTCCCAAAATTTCAGTTCTATGCGGTTGATTGTCTAGGAGGAGATAGCGAACACAGAGTGAGAGAGAAAATAATTGTTGGGACGCTGTCCATGTTATCACATTCCGAGGATAAACTAGTATTAATTATTCTACAGTACAGTACATACAGATTTCCTTTCTTTGAATAACAATTATTTTTTTTATATTTTATCAATCACTACTTCATAGAAAGATGGTTTTTATTACACAAGTTATTTGAAAAATACTATAATAGTCTATTGCACTTTTCCTGTTTGAGTCGCGATTTCGTAGTGGCTACCCTGTATTTACGAACTAATTTAATCACAATCTCAGAGATTTTTTATACTCCATGGCAATGGCTGTTGTTGTTGTTGTAATTCCCCGTCAAAGGGCCACTTCAGCGTCCCGACCTCCCGAAGGAACCTCGTATAACCAGCGTCGTGTCGTTGTCTTGCATCAATTGTCTGTTGATCATTAAAATATCACGCTTGTGATATATTGCAGTCTGTCATAGAAAGTCGCTTAAAATTATTGTTCACAATTTGACTGTTAGTTCCCGAACGGTCTGATCCCTGGTGGGACGTGTGAAAGAACAAGCGCAGCGAGTAACGGTCTTCCTGACTGCGTGGTGATAACACCTTGACTGACTGACAGCTGCCAACTAACTATAAAGGCAATGCAACAAGAAAGGAAGCTTCGAGTTAGCACTATACCAGTTCCTCGGACTCGATATTTGGTGCTAGGAGTTGGTTTTCTGCGCTGCTGGATAAATATTTATACTGGTCGACGCTTTTGTACTACACACAAGATGGATGGCGATTTGGCGCGTATTTTCCCCTCAGCAGAAATGGTGTAGTGCCAGTACACATCTGGCGTACCCAGAGAATTTTTACGCCACTAGACAACACGAAGTTGAATCTGATTGGTGGATTTGAATTTTTCACTGAAATTGTCTAATAACAAACTAACAAAAATAAGTGCTACTGTTTTTCAAATCAGTAGTATAATCATATTTTCCGTATAATATATAATGGGAACTTGAGTTGTTGGCTGTGGACTGCGTTGGGCGCCGATTAAGCGAAAGTGGACGCTCCATGCAGGGCTGAATCGGCACTGGTAAAACAGCATAGTTCTCGTCGGAACATCTCGACTAGCCGTAGGTGGCGCTGGATCGTCGTGAATACACTTATCAGATGCGTCCTCGATAGCTCAAAATGTAACTTACAATAGATGTACAAGTCATTTTGTAATAGAAACAATATCCAAGGAAAAAATGAATATTCAAGATTGGCCGGTCGACTTCGAAATTGTATTACTTTAAATTATAAAGTTGAGATAAAATCAACTAATGGCTCCCAGTCACAGGCTGCCAAAAGAGTGGATCAAAATGAAGAAACGACACAACATACTGCTGGCCTTAAAAGCAACTGCGCAACATCATCCCACAAACGCAACTGCGAAACCCTTGCACGTCGCACTTCCCGTCATCAGACGAACGCTGCACGAATGTCTCAAGCTCCCCCACCATTGAAACACCCGCACAGCGCGCTGCTCGTCAACAAACAAGGTTCAGTTGATAGGTTCATTTGAGAGACATTTTAAGACTACCAAATCTTTACGTCATTTTTCCTGTACTTAATATGCGATCGCGTTTAATGTTAATGTCAGTCTGCGGATGTGTTCGCTATCTCCTCCTAAACTATCAATCGGAGAAAGCTGAAATCTGTGGTACCCACTCTTTGAATGACTGTGCACAATATGTGCTGTGTTTTGTTGACACACATTGCAGCATATGTATTGGTTAACAAATTAATCAATAATTTTCAACTTAAGGGAATAAGGGAACCAAGACTTGCTATTGGACGTAGCGTTCTATTTTACTTTTTTAGAGAGTGACTGTGCGTCGGTTTTGCTACCCGCTGAACATACAGTATGCAGAGCAGGAGGTAACTTGTTGAAGTGACTCAGGCGAGAATTCAGTACTTCGTGGCGGGCGGTGGGCGTGGGAGGGGCGGCAGTACTATGCAGACAGCGCGGCTTCGGGCTAAGCATCACGCCGCCATAAATGTCGAATATTAGCCAAGAAGTTTGACAGTGAAACATTCCACAGTTGGTTTGTTTGGGTGTCGGTTCTCGGGGTGCTAAAATCAGCCTCCACGCAATTTGGATACCGATTACACATCGAAGTGTCTTTCTCTCTGCGGTGTGTGCTTGTAGTCACTCGTCCTGATCAGGCAGCTATAGTCACACTCCTGTTTACAAACTCGAGACACGTCGTCCTCTCTTGATACGACCATGCACTCCAAAGTGCAAAAAGAATTGCCGCCCCCCTCTGAAACGTTAATCCAATTTATTAAAAGTGATGTAATTTAGCAAGTCTTACACGTAATCGATTGCTTCGATTGTCTCCTGATGGTATCTTCCTATTGGTTAACCCGGATCAGTGATGCTCCTATAGTGACTAATCGATTTTCCGTATTGGGCCATTCCCATTGGTCGGTCGTCCAGTGAGAAAAGCAGAACGCATTGCGGCAGTTGGCTATCGATTTTCCGCATTCGACCATTCCCATTTGTCGTCCAGTAAGAAAAGCAGAACGCATTGCGACAGTTGGCTATCGATTTTCCGCATTCGGCCATTCCCATTGGTCGTCCAGTGAGAAAAGCAGAGCGCATTGCGGCAGTTGGCTATCGATTTTCCGCATTCGGCCATTCCCATTTGTCGTCCAGTAAGAAAAAAGCAGAACGTATTGCGTCAGTTGGCTATCGATTTTTCGAATTGGGTAGGGGGTATTTTTAACGCGAAACGGCGATGTCATTTCACCAATTTCCCGGTTGATCAATGCATAAATTTTTCTAATGCTACGAATGCGCACTACTTTTAAGATGATTTTCGTAAAGTGGTTACAAAAGCTGTCCCTTTTGTCAAAGAAGGACCGGTAAGTCCAATGATGCGTCGTCCCCTCTTACAGAGATGCGAGGATGCTTCAGTGGATGGCTTTTTTAGGTATTTATGTTGCGGTTTTTATGGTGTGTGTGCATGGTGATTCAAATTTGAATTTGGTTGATCTAACTTGACCCTTTGGGGCTGACGATGAGGTCAGTAGTGAGCAATGCTGGTATTCACATGTGGTCATCTCACTTGCAGACAACACGGCACTCTGGTCACCACGCTCACAGGCCACGCCGGGTCGGTTGTGTCGGCGGATTTTAAGTCGGACAATCAGCATCTGGTCACCTGTTCGTCGGACAAGACTGTCCGCGTGTGGGACCTGATCGCCAAAGAGCTCAACCACAGCTACTACGAGCACGACGATCAGGTAGGCCAGAGGTTTCTCCTCTACTGCTATCCTTTATTCCATTGCATAAGATAAATGAGCTAGAGCTAAGCAGTGAAGTAGAGTTCACGAAGGCGAACGAGACTGAAGCGAGTGAACCAGAGTTAAGCGGATAGACTAGAGTTAAACAAGTGACCTAGAGTTAAGCAAGTGAGCTAGAGCTAAACAAGTGAACTAGATTTATTAAAGTGAGCTAGAGCTAAGCAGGTGAACTAGGTTTAATAAAGTGAGCTAGAGCTAAGCAGGTGAACTAGGTTTAATAAAGTGAGCTAGAGCTAAGCAGGTGAACTAGATTTATTAAAGTGAGATAGAGCTAAGCAGGTGAACTAGATTTATTAAATTGAGCTAAAGCTAAACAGGTGAATTAGATTTAATAAAGTGAGCTAGAGCTAAGCAGGTGAACTACTGTAGATTTAATAAAGTGAGCTAGAGCTTATCAGGTGAACTAGATTTAATAAAGTGAGCTAGAACTTATCGGGTGAACTAGATTTAGAAAGTGAGCTAGAGCTTATCAGGTGAACTAGAGTTAATAAAGTGAGCTAGAGCTTATCAGGTGAACTAGAGTTAATAAAGTGAGCTAGAGCTAAACAGGTGAACTAGATTTATTAAAGTGAGCTAAAGCTAAACAGGTGAACTAGATTTAATAAAGTGAGTTAGTGCTAAGCAGGTGAACTAGATTTAATAAAGTGAGCTAGAGCTAAACAAGTGAACTAGATTTATTAAAGTGAGCTAAAGCTAAACAGGTGAACTAGATTTAATAAAGTGAGCTAGAGCTAAGCAGGTGAACTAAATTTAATAAAGTGAGCTAGAGCTAAGCAGGTGAACTTAGATTTAATAAAGTGAGCTAGAGCTTATCAGGTGAACTAGATTTAATAAAGTGAGCTAGAGCTTATCAGGTGAACTAGATTTAATAAAGTGATCTAGAGCTAAGCAGATGAACTAGAGTTAATAAAGTGAGCTAGAGCTTATCAGGTGAACTAGATTTAATAAAGTGAGCTAGAGCTTATCAGGTGAACTAGAGTTAATAAAGTGAGCTAGAGCTAAGCAGGTGAACTAGAGTTAATAAAATGAGCTAGAGCTAAGCAGGTGAACTAGAGTTAATAAAGAGAGCTAGAGCTTATCATGTGAACTAGAGTTAATAAAGTGAGCTAGAGCTAAGCAAGTGAACTAGATTTATTAAAGAGATCTAGAGTTAGGTAAGAGAGCTAGAGTTCAGCAAGTGAACTATTTTTCTAATTTATGTGTATCTCTTAGACTTTTATGTATACTTTTCTTTTAATGTTTGCTATATAAATGTCTTTTCAACACTTTTTGCTTGCTCTTTTAGTCCTACGTTTATTTTTAGTCCTTTTTATTTATTTTCACTAATTTGCTTACTAGGATTGTCGCGTAGGACTATCATAGATTTTGCGTATGCAGTGATAACTTTCATTTTCACTTCTGTACTAATAAGTGCTGTGTTGCTCTCCAAATATAAATGGCATCATTTGGTGTTGACTTGTCACCCTTCTTGGTGCTTCCAGTTGTGCTTGCTCTCTGCTTTTCAAATCTGGTTTTGTAGCAGGAAGGCGTCCATCCTGCAGCTGCTTACCAACAACCTGCCACTTTATAGTCTGTGTAACTTGTTCGTCACCACAACCACAATCTCTGCTTGATATTGTTCTTATCATATTGTTTTTCGTTTTTGATTTTCTTTATACTCGTATAATTGAGTCTCTATCTCTGTGTGTGTCTTGAATCGTAATTTTTGGTCTGGAGTCACTCCTGGAAATTAATATTTCTTTGTCGCTCCGTTGTTTTCTTCATGTAGCGTGAGATTTTTGCCTTTGTTTTTTCTGCGCTATGCTTTGATACCAATTTCTTGCTGTTGCAGGTTTGGTGTGTTCGCTACAATCCCACAGGTTCCAAACTGATTTCCGTATCCGATGACAAAATGCTGATAGTCTACGATTGCCCACAAGTGTAGTCCGTCTGTGCCCTGTGCGTGTTCTATCCTCGCGTACCTCTCTGTGTATGTGCGTACGACCTGGTGCGACAGAAGAACAAATTTCCCTCCTTAGAACTGGAATGTGTAAATAATTCACCTCAATTTTCTAACAAAATAAATATATTGACCCTCTTGTGAGGGCAAATATTTGAAGAATATTCTTTGACTTTGTTGGAACAGTAGAAAAAAGTTTGGTCAAAATGGGAACACCAAATATGCAAAATAGAAACACTAAATTAAAAATTGAAAACAGTATATTTTCAAAGCGGGAATACCAAATTGGCACAATGGGAACACTTAAATTGTTAATTTGGGAACACCAAATTGATAACATGGAAACACCCTATCGCCAAAATGGAACACCAAATTTGCAAAACTGATATGCCAAATTGGTATTTTTTAAAAATGGCAAAATGGTAGAAAGGGAACAGCAAATTGGAAATATTAGAACAAAATATGCTGAATGGCAAATTGGGAACACTACATTTGCAAACTGTGAACACTAAATTGGCAGATTGAGACACAAAAATGGAAAAAGAGAACAGTAAATTAGCAAAAACCGGAACACCTGATTTATAATACAGTATGTACTTTCAAAGAGTATGGAAAATAGTTTTTCGATCAAGAATAAATCCTTTCGTTATTTAATTTATGAATGAGCATTGAGCCATCAAGTTGGTTCGCGAATTATTGTTTTCTATTTTGACTTAACGTATCCATAATTTGAATTCGGACTCGTTCAGGAATTATATCACTCTTCAACAGCCATTACTTGAAATTCAGACTACAGCAAACTGGTCATATATCGATTTCAGACATTATTTAAAATGCAGAAAGGTGTTCATGTGTTCCATGTTAATTTTATTAGATCCTCCAAGTTTAATCTAACTTCATAATGTGCTGTGGAATGTTAGTACTCATGTATGCACAGATTATTATTATTAGTTGTTCGAAGTGGTTTAGTGATAATGCTTCCAGTTACTGAATATACTCTGCTTTATCGTGGAGTTTCCAAGCAGATTAAATATTCTCAATCAGGTTGAGCTGTGGGTTATATAAGTGTCCAAATTAATAGTGTGGAACCAATCCCGAAAACATATTTTGTCTTCGATAATGCACCAACACATTCGAGTCTTTAAAATAAAACGGCTTCACCGAGGCACCCAATAGTTTGGTCGGAATGTTGGTGAACAGCTTACTGAATATTTGGAAGCATCAATGAAGCAATATTAACGATAATCTGACACACGCACGTACCAACATTCCACGACATACTACGAAGCCGTATTAAACGTTGAGGATCTATATTAAGGCATCAGTATGGAATAAATGAATGAGCATTTCTTAAAATCGAATGAAATTTGAATTCGGATTATGTATGGCTTGCGAATTTCTGTTTATTTCCTGAGTTGTTGGTGTAGGCGACCCTACCCCCAAAGACACGTGGTAAGGGGGTCAGCCGCCCAGCTCCCCAGGCCAGCCAATCTCGGCCCCCCACTGCTTGAGCAGCGCCACCGCACCCACGGGGTCCGTCCAGAGGGATCTCGGGGTAAGGATTGTGGGAATGAAGGTGCAAGTGAAGAGTGTTGTGTGGGTGTGTTTTGCAGAGTGGAGATGTGTGTATGGCAGGATTGATTTTGTGTAGGTATTGCTGAAGGAGAGGAGATTTGTCGCATCTACTGAGTTGTAAGAGGATTCTGCGTGTGTGTCGTGTGAGTGTTTGTTCCGATTTGTGTATGGGGGGTGGCTGTTGGTTGAGGACTTTGTTGTGTGTGCGTTGTGTGAGGTAGTTGTTTACGATGCTTGTGTGTATTGTTTT
>JAUYWV010107485.1:0-21533 GCA_032274565.1 Nematoplana nigrocapitula
CGAGTCGGCAAGTGGAGAGGTAGCAGAGCCTACATCAACTCGCTACGCGGAAACGAGGAAGTGGAAGCCAACTGCCCTTCATGTGAAGCCCTGTCTGACGTGAGACACATCTTGTTGGAGTGCAAAGACATTGAGACGGCCCACTGGAGACGCAAGATATGGAACATGTTCCCAACGGCGGAGAAAGTGTTCGAAAAGGGCTCTCTTCTACTGGAGTTCATTGGCAGGTTGCCGGCGAGGCTCCTCGCCCCGACATGAGGCTACAGCGCTGCTGACCTCTCGGCCTGCAGAGAAAGAAGAAAGCGGCCTTGTTTTTGACACCAGGAAGGTGGATTATCCGGAATTGTCAACTCAAAGTTATTTCTTTGAGGTTCCGTAGACGATAATTCCCTATTTTTCCGGTTATTGAGATTGATGGTGGCGTGGTGGAGAATGCAGTGATTAAATGGTGACTCGGATCACAGTTCGTAAACGAGCCGCGCATAATGGCGTGGCACCGCCCAGGTGAGACTACTCTACTGTGGCATTCAGTTGGCGGTAGTCGAAAACTGGTCGCATCTTCGTTTGGCCACCCTTCTCTTGTCATATATCCATCATTGGCAAAGACCATTGGATCTCGCTATGAACACTTTGGTTATGCTTGACAAGAATGCCATTTATAACCCAGGCTCCAACCTCCAAATCAAATCCGTGTCACCACAAAAATTCCCCACGCGCTTCAGTGAGTGCAATTCCTCGCTGCCGGTATACCTCATCCGCCATTTCGCCGCGATAGCTTGTTGTATTATAAATCGGAAACGAAGTACAACTGAGAAAAAACTGTGTAATCTAAAATATACGTGGCAAACTATATACAGCATTCACTGAGCACGTATTAATAATGCAAACAAGCAACTAGCAGAAATATACCGACAAAATAAGTGAACCCACACCTTGACGCACGCAGCGCCAGAAACTAACAATCAATACATTTTAAATGATTAACACTCCGCGTCGCACTGCAAGCATGCAGCGAGTGTTGGAAGAGTAAGTCACTATGTCATCTATACCACAGTCTACTGTATAATGTACAGCAGGATTTTTTAGTTCATTAGATCGAAGCAAATAAAATATCGTATAAAACAATTAAACTTTATTCGATTAACTGCTGTTCCAGCTCATTCCTATTGATTCGAACCATTATATCACGTGTTTAGTCATTCTTTTAGACATTAACACTACCTAATGTTCAACAGAAGCGCTTGAGTAGCAAAACTGTTTTATATGATCTTTATAATTGCCGATAACTCGCACGCATGCATACAATCGCGATTGTGGTTTGCGCTGCTGAAGCAGTTTCTAATGAAGTACAGCTCCGCGCTCATGCTGTCAAACCTATGTTACGACTTTTATTAAAACTCTTGTTTTGTCTTTTGACCACAATATCAGTTCTTAATTTGTTAGACTGTGAAACACGAATAAATAAATAAAATATAATTAAATATAAATTTTAATGTTTTATCAATATCTCTGATATAGTTTCAGACGGTATGTATAGGCAGAAAATAATCTGTCTTCTATGCTCTTCATAAAATAATAAGACACAATGGATAAACCTCTAGAAAAGTTCGTTTTCAACCATGCATCTTTTCTATAACAGAAAATGTCATTAACAGATTAGAAATCTTAATAAGAAAGATTCAATCTAGTTGAAAGACATTCCTTTGGCTATACTTAATTGGTGTTATAATATTTTCGAATATATTTACGATATATATTTTTTATCTATTAAATTGTTCAATGGAAAATACATTTCTTAGTATTTCTTTTAAACATTCAATTTTACATGTACTCCTTTCAGTAGCCGAAACGAGCATTTGACGAAAATCCGTATTTCAGACTCAGAGGCAATGTCTGCTATTTCCCTTTCTGAAAGGGAAAAGTTAAAAAGGCAGTCATTGTCTGTTAGTGTAATATGTTTAAGAATTCCGTTTAGTACAATAGCACCCGTAGTTGTATCTTTGCCTTTAGTTTCATTATTTCTATGTTTTATTACTTCAATTTTGACCAAATTCGATCAAGTGAATGAAACCAAGTGTGGGGTAAGATTGACTTATTTGTCAGTATTGATGAATTATTTGTTTTCGTGTTATGAAATCTCTTCACTTATTATGACTCATTGCAATCAACATTATGACAGCTTTAGTATTATATAATTTATATAATTATAAGTCAAGATTTAATAATAATATTAAATTAATCAATACCCATGGCCATGGTATTGGACATACTGGATTCTATGTCTGCAGCACACCAAACAGCATTTTTAAAAACATTTGTATCATTGTACAGGATTGCGCACACAGATGAGGTCAGTGCAATGGCAATGCAATACATGTTACATGTCGATTTACTGGCACTTTTTCGGTAGTTCCCCCACATTCATTCATAATAAACTGTATAAACAACCATATAAAAATGACTTTGAAGGGATATCATTAGAATTATGTGGAAAGAAATGTTAGTGTATTTAAATCAATAGAGGTTTATATACATTATTGCCTGAGTGAAGTTATATTTGACTACATCGTCATCATATGCATTTGTTTAATTGTTTCCCTTGGGAAACCAGAGCTGTACTGATAAGGGGCGGGTCACAGGTAGTGGATAGTGAGTGGCCATTAGATATGGTAGTTAGGTGCGATATAAGCAAATGATTCGATGGAACTTAGAAAAAGAAAGAATTTTCATATCAATTATGGGGCGGCTAACAAGCAAACTAAAGCAAATACAAATAGTATTTCAACACTTTGGTTTAAATACACTAACATTTCTTTCCACAGGAATTCTAATAATAACCCTTCAATGTCATTCTTATATAGTTTATAGGGTTGTTTAATCGGTTGTTCACATACCAAAAATGCCGATTTAACTATAAAGTAACAAACGAGTGCTCTTTATAAAGTTTTATGAAACAGGCCCCAGGTCTTCCCCCAAATTGGGAATCATCAAAGGGACATGAATCTAGAAGAAACACATAGTCATCCTCAGGAAATCTACATGTTTATTTCAGTCTATTCTTTGATACTATAATCTAACTCTTCCTTTGCCACCACTATTTACTAATACAGTAGCAATAGTATATATATGGTTTGTAAATACTATACTACTATTTATATATACCAATTTGGAATTATATATACAATATACAAAATATTTTTTGAATAAACAATATGCAGAGTTAGATAATTAATAATATTAATAGATATTTCTAAATTTTATTAAAATATTTTAAATATATAACTACTATATATTCTCATATATAAGCCGAGAACTTTTGGAATAAATTTGGATGAAAAAGTGGAGTGGTTGTTATAAGTGAGCATAATTGAACGTGTATATAGTTAGGCTAGATAGCTGCAGCTCTACTCGTTATTCTGAACCTATTTTTAGGATACATCTATCTAGCCTGCTATCTATCCAGATAGAAAGGGTGAATAATATAGAAAAAGAAAAATCAATATGATATGTGATAACTAATAGTGTGACAAAAATTCAGTTAATAAATAGTGTAAATAATTTTATTAAAAAAGATACTAAATCAATTAATATTTGCTATTAAAAAACAATCTGTTATATATACCTAGCTATATGTTGCAAAAGTAGGGAGATTGGCTTATACATGAATTTACCAATTTGATAAAATTTAGAATGCAAAAGTAGGGAGATTGGCTTATACATGAGTTTACCAATTTGATAAAATTTAGAATGCAAAAGTAGGGGGGTTGGCTTATACATGAGTTTACAAATTTGATAAAATTTAGAATGCAAAAGTACTACTTGTACTTTTATATTTTTTAAAAATATTTATATATTTTGTAATTAATATAATTTTGTTATATTACTAATTAGCAAAATATTATTATATAAACACCTTTTGACTTGGTCATATATTTTTAAATTTTTACAAAAAATTTAAAATTTTAGTCACTTTTAAAATTCTATTTCTGTAGTCCAGTCCAGTTTCCTTTTCAGAATAAACAGATATAAAATACATTTCAAATGTTTTACTTAGCCTAATATTTATGAAATAACATTTAAATTTTAGACTTAAATTTTTATTTAGTTAGCTCTACTTGTGCTTAATAAAAACTTCTAATCAAGGAAATTTGAAATATTATATTTTTCATATTTATATGATTAATACTTTTCTATTTAATATATCAAATGAATCAATTAATACAAATACCTTTTCCCTAGGTAATGATGCTAGCTGTTTGGATGCCAATTTTTCTAGCCTATCTCTAGTACATAATTAGTTTCTTCCTAATTGGAACTTATAAAGTTTATGTAAGAGAAGGTAAACCTAGCTTGACTTACTAACTGGCAAGTTAAACCAAAAGCTCCAGAAAATGATTTTACCACAGCAAAATTAATAGCATTACTCCAACATATACAGTGACAAGTTAGGACAATCAAGATAAAAGTAGTCATGTTCTAGATTTGGGCCAGAAAATTTGAAATCCACAGCCAGCCCTCTTGCCTAGGAAAAGGCATTTGCATCTATTAGTTTTAGGTAATTTTATATGCAAATGACTTGTTAAGAAATTTGGAATATATAGCCAGCCCCCTCACCTAGGGAAAAGGCATTTGCATCTAAAATGAATCCACAAAACTAAATTTTCTATACTTAAATAATAAAACTAATATTTTTACTACGATTAGGTGATTAAAATATAATGTTCTAATAAGTAATTTCTTAAAATATTAGTTATATGACATATATTTCAAGTCTCATCATATATATAAAATTTATATATAGATATTATTATATATAACTTTAAGCTAAATACAAAAAAATATATAAACAATATTTCTATAAGAATAAAATAAAGAAGTTATGAATAGTAAAAACATTAATTTTGAGCTATAGCTTATTTTTAGTATTGTTATATATATGTTATTTGATATAGAATTCTATTGTCTATATTTTATATATCCAGATGATAAAAATTTAAAGATCAAGTAAAGTAATAACATTGTTATCAGATCTTAAAAATGAAAAGAAATCTAAGTCATCTGCAAGCCAAATATGTTTAAATTAATTACCAAATTATTTAATATTTTATATTATTCTTAAATAGAAAAAAATTAATCAAAGACTAGTAAATGTATATGAAAAGATATAAAAAATGTCTTGCAAAATAATCTTGTATAAATATTAAGGAATTTGTAAGCAATTTTAAATAAATATTATTTGAAATACAGGAGAGATGAAGAAGGGTACTATTCATGCCAATTATTTTGAAATGTTATATTAAATTTATTATTCAGCAAATGCTTGAAAATCTGTATCATTTATATCGATTATATCAATTAATATAATAGCCTATGAATATTATATAAATCAAGCAAATGATAAAATGGCAGAGTATTTGATTAGATTATTTCTTTTTAAATATAGTCTTGATTTAATATGGCATATACTTTACTAGATATATATACTATAATGGTTGTATTATATATATATATATATACAAGCTTTTATGAATTTTCTAGAAGGTTTTCAGGGAGAATTAATGTATTCAAATGTACATAATGATCATCCAGTAAAGACGAGGAAAATTTGTAGTACATATAGACAAGAATTAGTATTCTTATTAATCTTAATCAGATCTGTATATTTCTTTCTATTAATCATTCTCTTGATGATCAAAATCTCCCACTTCTTTTTGAACTAACACAAACCCACACTATAACAGACAGGTTGTTTAATGCTACTACCCAAGCAGATCTTATACTACAATTCTCCTGACTTTCACTACATGGAATCCCAAAAGCAATTCCGAATTTGATTAACATTTTCTAGTAATTAGAGATCCAGATATAATACTATAGATGAGATTCTGCATTTTTCATAGGTTGGAATGCTGCTGTGAAAACATAGTATTTTCCAACCTAATGCAACAGTAGTTCTTCACAGAAATGTTTAGCTTCCTTTCATTCATTATTTCTGTTTTTCTTCATCTCACAATGACTACTTTTCCAGATTTGTGTGATATATTCTTCAGGAAATGTGTAGTTTTCTTCAGATATCTTCTTGTTTATTTTTTCTACATATAAGTTTGATTGTTCAAGTGTCTTCAACTTTACGTGGTTCGTTTCTTAGTGATAATTCATTATTAATGCTTATATTAAACACATCTGCTAGCTTGGAATGTAACCAAATAAATATCACCTGTACAATAAATGTTGAAATCGAATGCTATTGGGGTTAATTCAGTGCATGGTGAGGTTTCCTTTAACTCTTTAAATGTTCATTGAAATCATATACCTATATTAAGAACAGACCTGTTGCAGTAAATGACATTAAGATTTAAAAGGTGTCTAAAATACACTAAAAACTGAAACCTGTGTTCCTAATAGTGTTTGTTTGCTGATGGGCAGCATGTTAAAGCAGATGTTTTATTGTTGCAGGCTTGATACATTTGTGTGCAGCATTTGTTTGATTATGGGCAGTATGCTGCTGTGCAAGGCTTTCACAGTTGTGTTTGCAGGATGTTGACACACAATTGTTGCTTTTAAGGAGAGCTGTTCATTGTGCCATTTCTTCTCATGCACTCTCATTCTCTTTGCAGTCATGACTGGGAGCTTGTAGCGATCACTATGCCAACTTTATATTCTTTAAATATTCATTAGTTACCACATTAATCAATAATTTATTAATGATCGATTGTTCTGGCATTCTGCAGTATGTATTATGAAGAGGTTATTTAGAAATTTGGCA
The DNA here is from genome assembly GCA_032274565.1 of Nematoplana nigrocapitula. Lineage (NCBI taxonomy): Eukaryota > Metazoa > Platyhelminthes > Proseriata > Nematoplanidae > Nematoplana > Nematoplana nigrocapitula. The sequence goes on from JAUYWV010107485.1 coordinate 6,767, forward strand.
GATTTTGTTGGAATCAGTAATTAATGTAAATTTGGAGATTTTGTGTATAATGGGAGTGCAATATATCTGTGGTTAGTGATGATTTCACTGAGACATATAGTTTTCTTTATCTCCATGAAATTTCATGAAAAACAGGTATAAATGTGACATATAGTTTTGGTAGTCTCAAAGCCTAAATGGACACTTAAAACGGAACCGGTGGCACCCATATGGATGAAAATAAAAAAAAACATGGTGATAGTGCATACCCTGGCCTCGATGACCAAATTGTGTTTTTTAATGTCCAATAAAGATAGTGTTTAATTTCAGCTTTGGCTGTTGTTTACGGATTTTGAAGGGAAAGTTTTATTTGTAACAATAGTTTTTGCTTTGCTGACATTTATAATTTTTTACCATAAATTAAGATTATTTTTATATCTTAGAATTGTTTTCACATCGCAAATGAATATGACTTACTTCAATAGCTAAACAGTCTCATTTATTTTCCTGTTAACTATTTATGCATTGTCTATTGTCCAGGTTTCAAACTTTATTCCTTCCATCAGTGCTGTAACAGGCACGTCACCACAGAGATACTTTTGGAGGATATGTATTGCACTGCATTGTACACCGAGACTTTGCGTTGCTCTGATGTACTACAACCTGTATATGAGTTTCTTGGACAGTAAAACATTTCGATCTAGTCGATGTTTGTATAGTTTTCTAGTCAAAACCAACTGCTTTTTGAATGTGGTGGAGAACATGTCTTTGGTTGGTGTCACCTATATATCCAATGTGGAGAACTATCGTAAGTCGTTTCTTGTTTATAGATGCTATAAATAGTGTTATAGAGCTTTAAAACAGAAAATCAGTGTAAGGCCAGAAATACATTTTATATCTGGACATAGTTGATAGTTCCAGGCCAGATTTAAACTTTGTGACTATTAGGTGAACATTTGTCCATTGTGACCTATGCAGTTCTGCCAGCGCTGCTTTTTTAATGCAGGTGTGTTTTTTTCAAATTTACTTTGTGTTTTTATCTACAGTATTATATTAAGCAAGCTACGTGATTCCTGCGTTGGTTAGAACATGTCGTCTGATTGGCCAGTTTGCTGACAGAGAGAGAGAGAGCGCGAGCCAGTGCGACTTGATTCACTCATTCACTCACACACAGGCTGGCTAGCTGGCTTAAAGCTGCACACAGTCAGCCAAGCTCATCTATTGATTTTCTCTGTCGACTCGCACTCTCTCTGGCATAATCTATCTCGCATTGAACACAACGGCGCTGCTCTATTTGCCATAGGCGGAAGTTATCTGGGCGTGTGGTCGGCTTACGTTCAACCGTGGACTCTGGCAGTGACGATGTCATTAATATCGATCTGGCACCGTGAGCGTCGTTTGATTCCTGTGCAGCGTGTGTTAGACGTATGTGTGTGTTAGTTGCATGCGTAGATGCAGCGGGCCACTGGTATTAGTTAATGAATAGGAAAACGGATAGCATGTGGATAAAGAGGATGATATACAGATATTGAAAAATACATTTTTTCAAATATGAGGTGTAACAAAAAGCAGCCGTATTCAAATATCCAAATATTTTATTGATTAGTTATCATCAAATACAAAGTACTAGTAGATCGAACAAGCATGCATATGGTTAACACAGAGTAAAAATAAACAAATTAGATATACAGTATTCGCATTCATGAGCAGTCATCTCCTGGTAGTAATCCTTCATCCTCCCGAACTCTCTTTTCTCTAACGCCTCCGTATTCCGACCCAGTCCTTTAGTGAGGTGGAGTTCTAGGACTTTTCCATTCGAGATATTGCTTTGATGTCTCTACATTTCAAGCTTTCGAGATATAAGGCGGTGACATATGTTTGTGTCGGGGGAGTAGGGCGAGCTAGCTTGTGGAAGGATGACAACACTTTTGAAGGCAATGGAGTCTCTGGTCGCATTTGATACATGTGGACGGGCGTTGTCATGTTGGATTATTGCATCTTCCCATTAAATGTCAATTCGTAGGTGAAAATGATGAAAATGCTTCCTCCAAAAAGTCGCAATATATTTCTCTTCCCATTAAATGTCAATTCGTAGGTGAAAATGATGAAAATGCTTCCTCCAAAAAGTCACAATATATTTCTTAATTGACAGATTGATGTTGGTGGGGGGGGGGTGACCTTGAAGCAGTTGAGTTCTTCAAAATTCGTTGTGCAATCAGAACAATAAACTTCTTTTCCATTGGGAGGCCTCTTAGGAGTCGTTAACACATCTCCACCTGCTGCAGTCCATTAATCGTCGTGTAGAGGGAAAAGCTATCGACCTGGTGGAGAACCATTTCTTATACGTCGCCTTTTGACTGTTCACTTGCCAAATGTCTTCTGTGCCTCACTATAACAGACTACTTTTTGTTCTTTGTTGGTAGTAGTGAGGTGGAATGTATAGTGAAAATTCGTATATAATATTTTCGTATAATTTATTGTTTCGTAAATATTTCTTCTTTTAAATTTGTCGTAAGTAAAATATTCGTAAAGATTTTTTCGAAACAAAATTTTCGTAATTAAACTGTATTTTTTAAAGTAATTTTTTGTAGGAAAATATTCGTTTTGAAAATTTCGTAATAAAATTAGCATGGTTACATTTTCGTTATTTGTTGTAAAAAATGTATAATTTGCGTGTAAATATATTATAAAATTATTTTAAAAAATAATTACGAAATATTAAAATACGATATAAATTTTATTTACGAAAAATGAACATTGAACACTGGTCAGGGGGTATGGAACATACTGATCGCAGGCAGATAGGAGGTCGGAATCATTTCTAATGATGTATCATTTGTGGGCAGGCATCATACGTATATCTGTGCACAGATTTATACACCTGAGACGTGGGACATTCTCGACTTCTTTCAGACCAACTCTAGTGTCAGATTTGTGCCTCCACTATGTACATGTATCAAATACTATCAGAGACTGCATTGTCTCCAAGAATGTTGCGTCATCCTTCCACAGGCTATGCTGATCCATTTTAATAAAATGATACAGTGAAATTATGTGAGTTTGGAGTTTGGCCATTGATGAACATGAACATCAATCATTACCAGTTGCCCGCTGCAGCTAGGCTTGCAAGTGTTGTTATGAATAAACCACAACGCGTTCAATTGCTCCATCGCTCAATTGCTGTGCAGCTTGTTTTTGGTGTACATTCAACGGCAGGTTCCGCCTATAGCGCACCGCCGTAGTCTGATTGCTTGTGTTCAATGCGAGATAGATTACACCAGAGTGAGTGAGAAAATCAACAGATCAACTCGGCCGAGTGTGCCAGCCTGTGGCTCGCGCTCTCTCTCTCTTTCTGTTAGCAAACTGACCAATCAGACGACGTGTTCTAAGGGTACGCGACTGAGCCAACGACCCAAAAATCAAATAGCTTGCTTAATAATATAGATAAAGTGTAAGTAGAGTGCTCTAAAAAATATGTGGTCACTTTTCGTATGTCCTCATTATCTTCAATTTAATGTTGAATTGTGACTGCGAAGTGAAACCTGGATGAATTAGTAACATTCAATGAACCACTGCTTCAAAAATTTTACAACTTTTCCTCGTTTCTGGTATGATTGCGTCTAATACAGTCTATCCTAATTTCCAGCTGTTCATGAGAAGATCTTTGTCGTATTCATGGTTACATCACTTCTCTACATGTTAAATACATTGCAAGTTCTTCGAATGGCCAATTCTAATCGAGAGTTAAATGCCGTGGTAAGTCTGTCATAGAAGGTCAAAGTGCTTGTGATGCTTGTGGTATTGTCAACCAATGTTTTTTAATTTTATTTTAGGAGATTCAGTCATTCAAACTAAAATCACGATTTTTCTACACAATTTTGTTCTGCACGCTGGGTCTATTGTACTTCTTCTACAAACACCGTGTTCTCTGTGAACCTAATGGTAAGTGATATACATTTATGTAATTTTTATGGAGTTTTACCATTACGACTTCTATGTTGTCATAATAATTATTGTTGTATTTGGAAATCCGGAGATTTGATGGTACAAAATGAATTGACAAGGACAAGTCCATCAATGTGTGCAACGTATATAATATAGCGAACAGCACAAGAAAGAAATGTCCTTGAACCAAAAACAAGAAGACTGTAGCCATATCGGCTTGTACTGTGCTGGAAAAGAAACCGGTGGCTGCTTCTGAGGTCGCGAAGTTACGATCGGATGGCAAAGATGTCTTCTGACGTCGCGAAGATACGATCGGATGGCAAAGATGTCTTCTGACGTCGCTAAGATACGATCGGATAACAAAGATGTCTTCTGACGTCGCTAAGATACGATCGGATAACAAAGATGTCTTCTGAGGTCGCTAAGATACGATCGGATGACAAAGATGTCTTCTGAGGTCGCGAAGATACGATCGGATGGCAAAGATGTCTTCTGAGGTCGTTGGTTTACCTGATTTTGAATACATTTTTTTAATTTATTATTAATTATTTTATAATAGAAAGAAAAATTTTAAATTATTTAGGTCCACGTAAAAACATGCGATATTTACTACTAATAAATTTGAGAGTAGTATACCTCGGAACTAATAAGTTAAATGGCTACATTTCAAGAGGTCACTTCTACTCTGGGTTATTTATGCCTTGGGTTGACCTCGATTTTTATGAGTGTTTATTTTGCATAATCTTACACTACTCATAGTAGTATAGTAAGTAGCAGTGCTTTAAAGTGTAAAACTTGGTATGAATATGATTAAAACAAGTAGGCAGACAGGGAGATCTGTCTGAAGGAAGGGAGGTTAGGGGACGAGGACGAATAATTGGATTTACTAATCATTTTTGTTGCAGGGAACAGATTTTCTCTGCTTGCTACCTGATTTCAAATTTGTTTTATTTGTCATAGCGTTCAGTTGGTTTTCCGCCTGCGAATATGGCATTGCGGTGACCAACATGGGATTTCATCTTACCGCCGCCTATGAGTTTCGGGGCACCTACTGCCTCGTGGCCTTGCCCTCACTCCAGACGCCCTCTCCTGACCAGCTCGTCCCCGTCAACGGTGCCGTCGCATCCACTGCGACCATCACCACCTCCCCGTCCGACACGGAATTGAATTATAGGCGGAAGAACTGTGAATAGAGTTGCGGTTTTGCGCGCGCGACCACTGGCAACGTTCCAGCCCGTATATCTGTTTCTAAGATCTGTGTTTCCAAGTGTATTCACTTTGTTCCCTAGTGCAGCACTTCCCCTTAGTTCTTTTTAGTATTGCATTGTCGTTTTCTTTGTTTAAAGTTGAAACTATTACCGCAGAGCTCAGCTCTGTCTCCATCTAGTCCATGTGTTCCAGCATAGGTGAACTATTCATTCCACAGTGGAGGGCAAGAATGCAATTCTGACAAGTTTAGTTGTCTTGCTAACTCCCTCCCCCATTGTTTTCCAAAATATTGTACATCTGTGATTATGTGAAACTGTTTTATTTATTTGTTTGCTTTTTTAACAAAGTTGACAATCCAGATCAGTGTTCAGAGAGACAGAGGGAACGGAAGGGATAATGAATTGCTGCTTTTGAGGCTGTCTTTAAAACGAAATCAAATTTGGAATTTCCCACCTATCCCACCCGTACATTTGCAGTGCTGCTACTGTCTGCGTTATACGTTAACCGCTGAGCGTTTTTATGGAATATTCTACACGTCTCCCTTTCATCAATTTCATCTTATTTACAGGCGCCTATAAGGGTGTAGACAATAAATTAAGTGAGGAAAGTAGCTTAAGTTACCTCTTCAACAAACCGAACTGCATTCTCTTTATAGAGATTCCAGAACTACAGTAGATTTGACCTTAGCCGTCGTTATTTTGGTCTATCAGCGTTAATACTTTCCAAATGGCCGGTATCAGCACTGCCTTTGTCAAAGGAACACACCATCGTGATATGTAGTTGTACTTTCTATTATACGCTATTCTTTTTTTTCTTGCTGAAAGCCTTCATTTCGTGTGTCCGCTTTAGTTGGGCACGATGACGGTGCATCGACGGTGTCGCTTCGATATCACACCAGAAATTGACTTAGACTATTGATTGATTGATTGTGTAATTTTATACAATTTCAATAATCTATAAAGCATTGATCGACGGAGAAGAAACAACACATTGAAAGCATGTGGACAACAATTGAAGATTAATGATAGATTCAATAAGTCTGTGCTCTGTTGTGTGTGTGTTTTTTTTCTGTTAGGTGTTCTTCTTTTTAACTATCCAAAACCAGCCGCATAAAAAATGTCTACCTAATTCGAGATTCACTTTTTGCTCTGTTCTTAGAAGTTTTTGTAATCTGCCAATCTTTTTCTATGTATGTACTGTATATGTATTTCAAGCTATTTTCCCCCATCCGACCACATTCCAATTTGCCCACACGTCCATGATATCTGGCAGTCGATTGTAATATTGATTTCCCACGTGTATCTGAGTTAAAGCGAGAATGCCTGGCTATTTTTTACTTGTAACAAACGGCCCAGTCCATCAAATGAATATATACTGTATACGAAATGCGTTTTGTATTACGTATTCGTATAGTATTATATACTGTATATATATCCTGCTTTTTTATCTTTATTTGTCTCGGACACATTCTCTTCGTATTGTCCAGTTTGTTCGCGAAGAAATAAACAGTTTGTTTTGCATCTTCCACTTTTTTAAAGATTGTACTACCACCTATGTTGTAGGAACATTTTGTTTTATAGATAAATTGCGATCAAGCGATTCCTAAATGTGATTCCTAATTGTGTATATGGCGCTGAACCAATCGCGCGCTTAGCTGCTGATGTTATTAGAATTGGGAATTAGACGCACAGTTTGCTAGGTCGATAAGCTATAGAACTACACCCGAGTGGCCACTGTGGATCTGTGTGGATTTGGTGCGCAAAAACTTTTCCCGTAATTTATTAGCTTTGAAAACACTCCCTCGGGGGACAGCGCGAAGAGTATGCGAAGTGAATTGCGGAAAATTAGCTGTTCTACCGAGGATGTCATTTCGTGATAAATGCCGACCAAAAATTGTGGAAATTCAGAATGAGAGAGAGAGAGAGAACAGTTTGTATAAGACCACCAAACCAGAGAGTGGGTCGTTCTATATATCTCCTCGTTCCACACGGTGCAAATTGCGGGCGGAAGTTGTTGATTTTTAAGGCATCTTAATTCCCCATTTGCGATCCCATATACTGTATATATAGCTATGTGCAATCCAAATGGTTTATTATTGCAGAGGTGAATAACCGAAGCCATTGCAGAAGCGAAGTTGGAGCCTGTGAGGAATGAGTCAAACGGAACAAAGGTCGTCGGAGGAAATTAGCAATACAGAGAAGTAAGTGCTTCAGACTGGTTTTGATCAGTTTATATTGTTTTAATCAGAACTGCACTCATTACAGCCTATATATACTAAAATGAAGCCATCAGATACAGTAGGGTTGGTGCGTCATCTCTGAAAAGTCTTGGAATTTTGTCATAGATGCCTCCAAATTTTCTATTTAATTTATTATGAATATATTTTTGCTAAGCACAGTGCTATTATGACTAGGGAAATAAGCGCGCGCCTTGACTTGCTGAGCTACCATTAGGATGAAAAAAGACTGAACATATTGTGAGGTTGGTGAGTTAAAGGTGAAGAGAAAAAAGGTTGGATGGAGGCTGAAGCCACCTAACTTGATTTGGAAGCTAATTCATTTTAGCTGAGCAGGCGCAGCACATGCTGATGGAAGGTCGGCCAAGTGTAAAAAAGAAGTTCTGAAATCGGATATATAATGGAATTGAGAATAAATTATCAGAAATAAGCAATTCTTAAAATGCTTGCATTTGTTTAACATATTTAACAGTACACTTTTTAAAGAATAATTTCTTTTATACAAAATGAAAATAGAATAAACTGAGATTACAAAATTCTAAAAGCCACACCAATCCCGATCCAATTCGATTATAGAAAATAGAGATAATTTGTTCTGTTATCAAATGTTTTTCTAAGGCGTCGTATTAGTTACATATAATAAGAAATCTGATTCAATTGGAAACAGTTGATATGAATTAATTTAACGAGAAACCCAATTCCCCAAATATAAGGAAATGGGACGTACCAGTGTATTGATGAAACGTACATACATTTAACGAAAATTTGTCCTTATGATAGCGGGAGAATTTTCATATAAAATAGTACGGTTTTTATTGATGACATTTATTTCTAATATTTTTCGAAATTAACTTTTTCGTTTAATATCTGCCTGCTTATAATGCTTCATGATAGCAGGCTGCTGGCGGGGGTCTGGGAATTCTGGAAAAGTATTTCAATTGAGTAATTAGTTGGGAAAATGGAAAACATTCTTAAAAAAATTGGAATTGGTCTGGCATTTCATGAAACTGTTTAAATAAAAGGTGCATTTAAGATAATTTGTTTAATGAATTGTCATTTCTACATGACACATTTCTGACGACACCCAGATTACATTTTTATTGTCATCGCACTCCCACATCTCAATATCTTGACTCTTTTCCCGACTGAACGACTTCTATCTTTTTTGTTTCTGGTCAGCTTTTATTGTTTTTTAAAGAGAAGTTTACAACGTTTCATCAGACCATCTATAATTGAACAAGACTAATCTAAGACGACAGTTGAAATTGATTGTAACGACACAAAGAAAATCTTTTAAAGTTAGTCCAAGTTGACATTGGCATTGCCGAAGAGTCGGCGTCTATTACCCCTTCCAGATATGTGTTCACATTCTTCAAACTGAATGTATAGTGAAAATTCGTATATAATATTTTCGTAAAGATTTTTTCGTTTAAAGTTTTCGTGTGGAAAATATTCGTAAAGATTTTTTCGTAATTAAATTATATTTTTAGCGAAAGATTCTTTGCAAAAAATAATTACGAAATATTAAAAATACGAAATTTTAACTACGAGGAATTAAAATACGAAAAAAATCTTATTTACGAAAAATTAACATACACTGCTTCAAACTATATATAGTATAACAAACTTATCACCGCCTCGGAAATATCAAATTGCCAGACTTCTCGATGCTTGGATCATCCTCATTCCCAGAAATGTCCATTAACGAGTTTGAGCGAATGACGAAGTACTTATATGAAAATAACTTAAATTTCTCACAAAGAGACTGATCGAGCCATTTTACAATACAAAGGACTAGCCCAAACGACAATTTTTGCCCATCATTGTTATATTTTGTGACCTTTTGTAATTTAAAAGATAGTCTTGGTTTGTTTTTCCTCAAATTTTCGTGATATGTGTGATGTTTCATGGTAATGCTTCGGTTGAAAGGCGTTTTCATACCAATAGGGATAAAACTCTTAAAAACTTCAAAGCTCGATGTATGTATATGTGGCAACTTATGTATAATATCACAGACGTAACCAATTTTTTTATTTGGTTTGTTGAGATTTTCTTCCTCTGTTTAATACCATACACATTTTGATTACAATACACATTTTCTGAACATCTAAATAGTATAGTCTGGATGTTTTAGTCGTATTATATTCGCGGGCACCATGGAGAGGCGAATTTAATTAATGTATGTCGCATAATAGAAAATAGTTGTTCATCAGATAAGTTTTGGCATAGAAATAAATGACGGTCGTATTAGTATAACATATGCTCAACATACTGCACCGCTAGTACGGAGCGTACTGGAGCATTCGGGCCCCTGTTGGAGGAGGCTAATGTAGGTATCTAGGAAAGGGCCCTCTTTTGAAATAGGCCCTGATATAATACGTAGAAAACGTGCCATCTGTTGGAAGATGCCATTGTATATCTAGGAAAGGGACCTTTGCTCTAAGAGGCCCATATACTAGGAAAGGGGGCCTCTGTTGGAAGTGGGTCATGGTAGGAAAGGGGGCCTCTGTTGAAAGAGGTCCATAGTCGGAAAGAGGGCCTCTGTTAAAAGAGCCATAGTCGGAAAGGGGGCCTCTGTTGGAAGAGAGCCATAGTACGTAGGAAAGGGGCCTCTGTTGAAGGAGGCCCATAGTAGGCGGGACCTTTGTTGGAAGAGAGCCATAGTACGTAGGAAAGGGGTCTCTGTTGAAGGAGGCCCATAGTAGGCGGGACCTTTGTTGGAAGAGGACCATAGTAGGAAAGGGGCCCTCTGTTGGAAGAGGACCATAATAGGAAATTAGGGGGTTTTCTCTTAGAGAACGGTAAGATAAAGAGTCCCGGTAGAGGAAAAACTCCCCTTTGGTGTTATTGGCCTAGTGTAAAAAGAACAATATAAAATTATAATAGTTTTATACATAAAGGATCTTTACACCTATAATACCTAAAAAGATTGTAATACCCTATGGAGTAAATAATATGCAGATCTCTGTAGTTACATATACATATTCATAATTAAGAGGCCCCCTGCAAACCTCAGGATGGCCCCTGTGCCTTGCCCCCAGCCCCCTAATCCGAAACGTGTTGCTACGCCGCTGTCTAGTGCGTGTGGAAGGGGGAAACTGGAGTTCAGAAAGAGATCTCTGATTTGTGGGAGCACTGGCAGGTGTGGATCGTTATGCATTTTGGTTGTCAATGACAGGACAGGGAGATGGGAGTGGTGAGAAGTCAGAGTGGATCAGCGAGTTCATTGGAGGTGAGAGCAGAAGAGATAGAGCGAAGCTAATAATTGACGGATTCATATAACTATAAGTTCTATATGCTCTGCCATAATGCAGTGGGATGAACAGTAGTCCTCTGAATTTTTTATTCGTTTTGGCTGAAACTACGTATACACACTAATATCCCTGCTGTCCACTACGTGCGTATGCGACGAGCACCTAAAACAATAGGCTTTGGGAGAAAAGTGTGTTATACTGTACATCGGACACAAAGTGTGTCATCTACTTGACGTTGGCTGCTTCCCAATCTGTTGCCAGGCGCGCCAGTTGTTGGTTCCGGAATTCTCATCGCATGATGAACAGCTTGATAATCAGTGCATGTGATGCGTAGGTAAGTTACTGTCGTCGTGCCAATTGTGCCAAACGCTGAGCAGTCCAAGGGTCAGGCTTATCATAACTCAATCTCACAGTTTAATAACAATATAAAGGTAGTTACGCTATTATGGTCAAGTTGCTATCAGATTGTCAGAACCTGGCAATAAGGGGACTGTTAAAAATAAAACTTTAGGAAGGTCATCTTTAGCAGCTCCTAAATTTACTAGCAGCTAATTTTAGGAGCAGCTGAACCTAGCTGCAGTAAACACCACGCGAAATTCTGACGAAAAAAATCCAATTAGATAAGAGTTTTATTTTGTGACGTCATTTTTGTCGATGACTTCAGGAGCTCGTAAATTTAGCTGTATATTCACTGCCAAATTTTATCTACCACGAGCTCTTCCTAAATGTGACAAGTGAACAAACCATAGATATAAAACTATTAGAACTAGATTGGAAATAGACGCCAGTTAACAATAGAGTTGGCGGCACACATTTTTCCTGGATGATTTCGCTCGCCTCACTCACAAGCTGCGACTGTAGAGTTTAGCAGCGAGTTATAAAAACTAGGTAAGGTCGTTATCGGAAAAACTTTTTTATTATTTAAGTTATGCTCCTACACGTTATATATTATTGTACCTCTCATCCAGGCGCACATTTTAACATAATTTTTATTCATATCTGTGTTATATTTCATGTAGTTTTGCCTCTTTGAAATTACGTGAATTTGCATTGAAATCAATTGAAACGAACGGTTCTTGCCCGCCAAAATAGGTTAAAAAAATAGTGCCAAAATGTTTAAGTTCGTGCCAATCTAGTCCTAAAAATATAAACAAATTATATATCTATGGTTGACGCGCATTTGCTTTTAATGCAAGCAGTGCGTTGTTGACTTGTTTCTTCATTTCGATACACTCTAACTCTATTGGCAGCACGTGACTGGGAGGGACATTATTTGATTTCATTTTCTTTGACATTTTATCGCGAATTACAATCACCGTCAACTTTTTAACTTTATGCGTAATTAATTCAATTCACAAGTCTGCTTGTATTTCCATTAGTTAACAAATTAATCAATAGTTTTTAAAAATAATTTGAAATGAACCGATTGTTCTGGAATTCTGCAGTCTGTTTTATGATTACGTTATGCATAAAAGTGGCAAATTTTGCTCTAATCAGTAATTTGTAAATTGGGAGATTTGCTGTATAATGTGTTACAACAAATCGATCATTAAATCAATAATGAAAATGCAATATGACTGTGGTCAGTGATGATTTCACTGCGACGAAAGGTATTCTTATCTCCACGAAATTTCATTAGGATCGCATATCGATAAGTGACGAATAGCTTAGATGACAGCCACGGTGGTGTAGTGGTAACGCGCTTGCTACGAACACCGATGTTCCCTGGTTTGATTCTCGACTAGGTCCACCTTTCATGATTAATTTCAGTGGCTGTCCAAAAACCCTTTTGATCGACTAAGTCTGTCAGGACAAACAAAAACTGTCCGGCTTTCGGCGTCTCCTCCTGTGGCCGCTGTCCTCTTCAGTGGATGCTGTAGTGTCCACCTCTGCATCACTACTATCATAGTAGTATGTCATGTTAATCACACAGATCTGCTGTAGAGGGATTGGTAGTGGGCATGGTTGGGGGGGGGGAATCGATCTGCACCTCCCATTAGTAGTGGGTAATGACAGTTTTTAGTGTGGGCATGTTTTCTTTTTTGAAAAACTTTAAAATCATCATCCACACGTGAAGCGAAGAAAAACTCAAATGAGAGTTGGAAAATGCGACAGAATGATGACGGAGAAAAATCAAAATAGAAAATAACAACGGCCCGTAAGTCCAATGATGGATCCTCGTCACCTCCCTCTTATACAGATGCGAGGATGCTTCAATGCCTGTGTGCTTGCTTTGTGTGTGTGTGTGTGTGTGTGTGTGTGTGTTAGCTATCGCCTCTTAGATAGTCAATAGGATAGAGCTGAAATTTTGGCTACCCACCCTTTGAATGGCTGGGAACACCATGCATTATGCGTCGATTTATTTTCATCCGTCACTTTTATACCAGCTCTTTATATGCGATCTTTTAAAATTAAATTTCGTTAAGATAAAAACACCTTACGTCGCAGTGAAATCAGTAGTCATATAGCATTTCTCATTATTGATTTATTTATTGATTTCTTGTAACACATTACGCGCAAAATGCCCAATTTTATTTACATTAATGTTTTGAACAAAATTTGTCACATTTCTGAATTAAATTAATTGTGAAACAAACTACAGAAGAATTATTGATTAAATTGTTAACTAATGAAGATACAAATATGACGTAGTTGACATAGTGATTAGAATACGCGAGAAAATGCCAAAGAAAATAAAACCAACTAATGGCTCCCAGTCATGAAAGGAAGAAACGACGCAACAACGCACTCCTAGTCTTAAAAATAAACATATACGCGACTGCGAAAACTCCGCACAGAGCACTGCATGATTGTTTTCCACCACTATATGTCGAAATTATAAGCCTTCCTTTCCTCCCGGACAAGGCCATGTATACCAGCTGGTCAATAAATAAAGCACTCGAGAAATTTCAATTCATTTGGATATTGTTTCTATTGAAAAAGTAGAACAATGTAATGCTTACATGAAAATGGTGACAGCATTCGATTTGAACATTTATTGCAAGTGATAATTCTTCGGTTACATTCCGTGATTCCTTGCTCGCGAACGCGTTTAATATTATGTAGAATGGAAGATTTTAAATAAGGATTTTGGTATACTGTATTAACGGTTGAAAGATCCATTAAGCGACGTCAACACCTAAACTCAATCTGAAATTCCTGAGAAAACCGACTTTGAACATAATCAGATATAGACATGCAATGACGCGTCTAAAAATAGAACACAGACATAAATTTGGAATATGCGACAGGGGAGAGAGACAAATTTTCGAAGTCCAACTGTCTGGCTCTGAGCAGTACAGTCAAAAGCTTTAAATACTATGCAGTAGCAGTGTAAGCTGCGTCTACTAATAATAACATCTGTTCCATACCGCTCCATCAGCTGACGTTGTGTTACAACAAGGAATCTGTGCCACGACAGCAGTCGCCACTCTCATTTAAACTCTTAGTTATAAATAACAGTGAGGACTGACCAACTTTTAAAGCTATGAAGGAAACAAAAGTTCAATAACACTGCTTTGCCATACTACATTATGTAGGTTAAACGGAATTATTCAGGGTTGGCGCGGCTTTTTGGCAATCAAATTCGAGTTAGTTAAATAAGTTCAATGATTGTTTCATATATATTATATATATAAATATATTAAAATTAGAGCTTTTAATGCATTTATTGTATCCATTTTTCTCTACAACTCTGAACTTTTGTACAGTAACAAACAAGTTGATAATAAAATACACTTTTCAAGGAAGCATTTAAGACGTCCAACAAATAATTAAAGAGAAGTCTAAACTTTTTAGGACATATCTTTAGACAGAATAATAATGCTCCACTGAACAAAACACACTTAGAAATAGCATAAACAACCAGGACACTTTAGCAAGAGGGAGTCAAAAGGCTCCTGGGATCAGGACAATATAATTAATGACAACAAAAATTAAAATTTCAACATAAAAAATCCACATACATGGTAGGTGTACATAGCTCACGATAAACCCGGATGCAATGAGCTTACAAAAATCCAATGGAATTCCTGCTTTATTGGACATGGAGACAGAAAGACCATATTGGCTGCGTAATACATCCCTAAGAGAGTGAATACAGAGCTAGAGAAGCGATTGATACTACAGACACAGGTAGGTGTCT
>JAUYWV010107486.1:0-12855 GCA_032274565.1 Nematoplana nigrocapitula
AGGGTAGGGTATAGTACCACTGCCGCTTATGCTAACAAATCAGGGTAGGGTATAGTGCCGCTGCCACTGATGCTAACCTTTTTCTTAATCTAATTCTTTTGTTTTTTTCTGCTGTTCCAATTTTGAAAGGATATCTTTTCCAGTTTTATAGGTGCTAAAAACGAATTATTTGACTTGAACAATATATTTCTCAAACAATATTACAGTCAGCCGCGATAGTTCGACACATGGCGTTCCCGGAAATTATGTCGGATTAGAGAGGGTGCGTCGGATTATTGAATTTTTGTATAATTATAATATTATTATTATGTTTTCAGGTCATATTTAAGACGGTCTTTCATTAGGAAATATAATATTCTAATAATAGTCATACAGTAATATGGAGCCAAAGCCTATAATTAGATACTTTGTTAAACGAATACATGTATACGTACGTATGACATTAGTTACAGTAATCTATTGAAGCATGTGTTTGTAGTTTCTTAAAGAAGTCCGTAATAGCCTTTTGAGATGTAGAGGTGATTTGCAGAGAAAAGTCCTTAATAACATTGAGAAAATCTAAATGTTTAACATTGTACACGTCTATATGCTGTTCCATGAAACATTTGACGTTGCCCAAGGAATGTCGAATACTCTGGTTGATATTGTCGGCGGCGGTTTGTTGTCTGTCTGTATTATTCCCGATCCCCTTGAGGAACGAGAGCGCTCGCTTCCCGTCAGCAAGGACGACCTCGTCTGCCGCACCATCCACATTCTTTGAAACCGTCACAATATCTACAATAGCCTCGCCTGTCATTTCTTCTTCAATGGCGATGTTCTAGTCGCACGAGAGAAGGTCGGTTGCACGTATACTGTGGTATCCGGGTCCATTTTCTAACAACTATATATGAATCTTTCCTATACAGCTTTCCGGCATGTGCCGGATTAACGCTTACTATATACACACTTACGAGTATTATGAGAAGCAGTGGTTCCCACAATTGACTGTCGGTGCCGGAAGTCTGAATTGTCGGACTAATGAGTACTTTGAAGTAAATTTTATTCGGTTATTTAGACATCTTCGGTTTACTGAGGGTGTCGGACTATCGAGGGCTGACTGTATATACACAATATCCAAAAATAACATTTACTATTCGCGCATTTAGCTATACAGAAAATTCACGCCTATATACACACAAACTTTCGCGTTTTCTTTCCAAATTAGTCATTTCGAGACACTGCAATCGCTGTTGAGGATGGGAACAACACTAGCATTATATCGTCCCTATTGGTAGATGAGCAGGTTGCTTTTGCTGCCTTTTGACAGTTGAAGGTCATACAAGCATTGGACCAGGAAATGTGAAAATAGCGCAGATAGCTCAGATAAACAGAGAAATTTAAAATAATAATGCAGGAACAAACAGACTTTCAGGACGAATACCTCTAAAGCTTGCTAACAACTTAAAGCCCTCAAAACCATTTCACACCGCCCTTGGGGCCCCTCCAAAGAATCTTTGGCTACTGTGTACAAGACCTTTGCACGCAGCACCCTCGCTTATGCTTCCCCTGCCTGGTTTCCTTTCACCTGCAAAACCAACCTTCGAACCCTTGAAACTGCCCACAACCAAGCATGCAGGAACATCACTGGATGCTTGGCCGACACCTACCCATCTTCTCCACCTGGAATCAGGCATGCCCCTTTTCAACACTACCCTCTCTCATATCTCTCTCTCTCTCTCTATCCACTTAAGACAGGGCTCGACGCCTTCCACCCTCTGTCTGACCTAGCCTCCAACGTCTTCTGTCGCGCTCTTCCTAGCGCACTTTCTCTGTCTCTCACGATGTAACTCGCCAGCTCGACTTTCTGCCCGGGAACCTCTAGGCCTCATTTCTCCCATCCCACACTGGTCCCCCTTGACCAAACCCGTGACCTAACCTCCCCATCTACGCTTTACAACGGCCTCTGCTCATCTTGATGGACTGTCCCCTTGTCATCTGACCATGTGGACTGACGGGTGTGCTCGACCGACACGAAAAGGGCGGCGCGGGTGCCACCATCTCCTGCAGCCCATGCAGCGGGGGCGGTGATCTCTTGCTCCATGCGGGAGAGCACTGCTCCAACTTCATCGCGGAGATCACGGCCATCCGCGCGGCGCTCGTGTGGGCGGTTCTGCACAGAAACACTTGTCAGTTCACCTCCATTAAAGTTCTCTCGCACTCTCTTTCCTCCCTTTCTCTCCACAAGTCGGGTCTGTCCCTCCTCACTTCCAACATCCACTCTATCTGGTTCTCACTCAAACACCTTGCCGGTGTGGATGTCTCGGTAGACCTTCAATGGATTTCGGGGCATTCATCCCCCCTGCAGAGCAATGAGAAGGCCGATGCCCTCGCCAAAGCCGGTGCCTCCTCTGCTCTATTGCCCCAATCTCTTTCTCTACCTCCTCTTCTTATATCCCCCATTCCCTCCTTTCTCCCTGGCGGTTATCCCTTCACAACAAACTTTTCGACAGTCAGATCCCCAATACTTCACTTGGTGAGCTTCTCCTTCCCCGTTCTATCCGTTACGAACTTTCGCGCCTTGGCTGCAACGGGCACTCTACCCTTCTTGTCTCTTACCTACATCGGATTAACCTGTCCGATTTCCCCTCTTGCCCTTCATGCGGAGAGGGCCAGCAGGATCTTTCTAACCTTCTCCTCTCTTGTCCCTCATCTTCGGGCCTTCGCCTTGCCATCTTTGGTGAGACGGTGAGCCTTCTTGACCTTTGGAGGCGACCAAGGGGAGTTACCCGGTTGCTGGGCCTTGGAGGCCCTGTGCTGCCCCCTCTCCACATTCTGCGGAAGGGGCCGGGTAACAAAACAAAACAAAACAAACACCGAATTTAACAGAAATCCAACGCAAGAGAACAGAGTTCTTAGCAGAGTGTCTATAGAACATATTCTGCACTGGACAGGCCCACAGCGTATCGAACTCTGGACCGACTGATCAGTCCGAATCAAATTGGAGCGGGTAAAGCATATATCTGCCTTGGAGATGCTCAACATCACCACATATTAAAGTCACTTCCCCGACAGGCACCATGGTATCCTTCTGCAGAGCCGAGCTGGTTGCCTGAAGAACTGCAGGACTATAGACAAGATCAAGAACTCCAACATCATGAACATGAACGATGTCAATAGCCTAGAGTGATCTGTACAAATTCCCAGATAGCAATAAGAGCGGTAGAAAAGGGCTCTCAGCTAAATAAGAGTCATTCAGACAATTGGATGGTTCTCAAATTAATAGCAGAATACGGCCTTTCCCTATTGCCACCGACTCTATTCCTCAGAGTCACCATGTCTTTCGTCAGAAATGTAGAGAACAACCGAAAGTGAGGTGTGGAATCAAGACCAGTACCATCAATAACCGGATTAGACTCGTCATATCAACTCAGCGTAAGCGCCTGCTCTCATCGGCTACAAGAAATAGACTTGGAACAGACGAATAACTCTTTTAAAAATATAAATTTCTTATCACTATGTACAGTTGGAAAATAGCAAAAGTGATTTTCTAGCAAAACTGAGATTATCGTATAAGAGTAAATAACACATTGCAGTATAAATCCATGATTATATATTTTTATACGAACTGACAGTCCATGCATTATAACAAATTGCAAGCAAATGCTAGAAGCCAAATATAATGTTTAGTACAACTGACTGACATATTGTATATCTTTGAACAGTATTGGAATGCGTGTTGTATGTGATCCAGATATACAATAATCTATTTACTCAATAACATGCAAATCTTACAGTTTAGCTGTCCCTATTGACACATAGCTTTCTAGCAGACAACCACTATGTAGCCGTATGAAATGTCAAAAACTGTTTCCATTACAAATATTTTAATCGATTGATTTTATTGACAAATATTGCCTGAATTAATTTACAACAGATATACTGTACAATACTCGTATGAAACAATAAAATAGCATCTCCTATTGAAAAGTAATGTAATTAAAAAATATATATATTACTTTTCAATAGGAGATGCTATTTTATTGTTTTATATTGTACAGGATATCTGTTGTAAATTAATTCAGGCAATCTTTGTCAATAAAATCAATCGATTAACATATTTGAACCAGGCAAACTGCAAAATTTAATTCGAACAGTGAAACCGTACAAATTAGGAAGATATCATTCATATATTGCATACTGTACAGCATAGCAAGTTTTAGCCTCATTCGTATGGTTTACTGATAGACAACTGCACTCCACTGACAACTTTCAATGCCTGAAACTTTGGAAATGGAAATTTTTATTTGTTATACATTTTAGGCTAGTACTCTGTATGTTGTTTTACTGAAGTCGAAATTTGCACATTTCACTAAAATTTCATACCGCTACAAAATGGGTACAGCACAATCTGATATAATATATCAAAATAAAAATTTTGTACTTTGCAGGTAAGTATTACATTCAATAAAACTTTTCCAAATGACTTAAACTATCTACAATAAATGTAATACAGATGAAATTTATTATTTTGACATTTTCATTGTTTTTTTCCGATTTCAATACTAAAATAACATCAGAAACAATTTCCATGCAAAGTGGTCCAGTAGCTCTGGCGGAAACACTTATTATTAATTTTGCATTTCAGATTGTTTGCTGCAAGTCCAAAACAAAGAAAGAGATAATCCCCGAAGTTTCATATAAAAACACAACTATAAAACAAATTTGCTGGAATTCTTAAGTAATTTCTCTATACAAATAGAAACGCAAACAACCTGATGGATGTGTTGTCTACTATAGCACACAGACACGTACAACCTCTAGAGTAAATTTGTTCACAATAATAAAAATTTCGAAAAAGACACCGGCATTGATTAGAAAGTCTATTTGACTGATTGTCGTAGGTTAACAGTTAAATATAAAATGAGGGTCCCTTTTTTGTGGGAATGCAAAAAATGGAAGTACTGCTATTGCTCCCATTTCGGGTAAAACACGAATAGTATATAGTTACAAAAGCATTGTATAAACTCTTTCAAATGATTCACTACTAAAAGTAGAAAATCGCTTCTAATCAACTGACTTTGTAACTAAATTTTGCATTTTCAATAAAAAATCTAAATTTAAATAATCTATACGTCCTGCATTTTCTGACAAAATGACTAGTAAGGTTGATTTTTAGGCGTTGGTTTGATTGTCACTTGCTCAATAAAAAAAGTAATCCCTACAGTTCATACATACTGTACATGTACAAGTGTTACAATACGAATTATGATTGCGAAATCCGATCAAATAAAAACTCTCACAATATACACAGTCAGGTTGTCAAATAATTTGCACTTGCGTTTCTGTTGAGTGCAATTTCTGATGACGTAGCAGAGAAATAGTGCGACTATGACGATAGTTACACACGCTACACTGGTAGAGCAGGTCAGTGGCACCATGGTAGCGCAAATGATGGGAGAGTTTCTCCTCGCAGTCTGTCTGGTATGGGCAGTGGGCACATCTATCGGGAGGGTGCAGGGCCAGCTGACTATAGTCTCCTGCCGGCGAGAGAAGACTGTGCACCGAGTACCAGGCCTGCTGGACGTGTGGATTGGTGAGCAGTTTGCACAGGTTGCTGTTCGAGGCGGTGTTGTGCGTGGACCTGGTGTGGGTGGAACGTAGGTGAGGATTTACACATGTCAATTACTTTCATATATGACGCCTACAGTGTGTCAGTGTGATCAAATTCATCGCTGTACTGTCTACTTTAACAATAAAGAAAGATACTACCAAAAAGAGACTCTGTTCCCGACATGCAGATATTAATTTATCATTATTTTCAAACAACACAATTGTGAATAAAAAACGAGCTGTATTTTTTAGTCCAACAGATGAGCCCTTACCGAGATAAATTGACATCGTCAAACAGAAGGAGGGCCCTTTCCTAAGTACTTTAGATGGGTCTCTTCCATCAGAGAGCAGCTTTCCTATGGTTATATTGACATCTCCCAACAGAGAGCCCTTTCCTAGGTACTATAGTTGTTGCTGCATAGAAAAACGATTATTTGCAGAGCTGCTTGGGGGCCTACTCCAAAAGGGAGGCCTTTGAAAATTAATATGGGGTACCCCCGGTTGCTACGCACCTCCAAAGGAGGAAGTGGAAGTGTTTACTGAAGGGGAGACAGAGATAAACACGGAAAACAAACACGAGGAGTAAATAGCATAAGGGATGCGGAGAATTAATTGCTGATTCATTGATGCAGAGAGAATCGAGGGACTGATGGAAACTGCGCGTGTTTATAAGGAAAGATAAAAATAACCGGTGTAGCGTAGGAGATTACGATCGTAGAAAATTATGCTATACTGTAAAACATGGAACGGTAAATCCAATGATGCGTCCCGATTCCCTCCATCACTTCCTCCCGATTGACCTGCATGGCTACATGGTATACTACTGTGAGTAGTGTATAATTATGTGAATATAAACGTGACGGACATACAAACAGACAGACGAGATCACTTGTCAAACATGCTGGTTGTGCCGTATTTTTTAATGACCCCACAGCCAATCTGGCGGTGGATATTTTATCGAAAATGGCTTTTGGAAGAAAGTTCAAAAGTCCTCATTGAATACTAGAAACCTATTAGTGCCTATTAGGGAACCTTATATTATTTAAATTAGTTTGAAAACAGTTGAATTTGATTATGGTTGACACTTACAATTTCAAATTGAGCAATATGCATATTTCTGAGAATTTATTTTAGAAAGAACATAACTTTTTATGCAAATTAAAAGTAAATAATCGTTTTTCCATGATACTAATAGGTGTCAAACTAATGCAAATATTTTCCATATTTTATTAATACGAGGATTCGATCTTTTCCAAGCAAATTTGTTCTTCACAAAAGTAAATTAATTATTTACAGTTATATGTATTTATCTAAGTTCATCTCCTAGGGAACGTATAAAATGGAGTGACTCACCAATGTTCCTTCAGAGCACTCTTCGAATCGGATGCATAGTCGCAAATGGTGCACTTCCATTTCTCAGCAGCCCCATGTCTGGATATGTGCTCAACGAGATCCTGCTTGCTTAGTGCAATGAAGGGGCACTCATCGCAGAACAGGCCTCCCCCCGTACGGAAACGGCTAAGAAACTCCGTCTCTGTGGATATATTCCCATTTTGATCCTTGCACAGTTGATCGGCCAGCAGTTCGCGAATTTTCTGCAAATGGAAGGCAATGTGAACAGCCGCTGGATTGTCACTTAGGAGATTTTGGTGGGCATAGTTTGCAAGTGGTGTCATCTCTGCAGTGTTTTTCTGAGTTAAATGCTGCTTTCTTGATTCCGTATAATCGGTCGAGTGGACCTGCGAGTGTCTGATGATGAGTGAATGTCTGACGACAAAGAATTTGCACATAGGACAGGAAAAAGACGCCTTTGTATTGGGACGATGCCTCTGTTTGTGGACCAGAAGACCGCGGCGTGTGTCGGTAAGAAATGGACATTGGCCGCAGTAGAAGAAACCATCTTCTTCACGGAGTCTTTTCATCTGCGGTTCATCCATAACGTCACTATCATCCATATTAGCCAGACATTCCTCCTCTCTTGGCCGTTTAATAGAAGAGAAAGTTTCGCAATTCGGTGCTACTTTTGGAAGGGACAGGTCATGGGGTTCATCTTCGGAAAATTTATCCCTTCGGGGAATACTCAAATCTTGCGGTCCGCTTGGCTCAGTACTGTTTTCATGCAATTTTTCGTGAACTTTTAAAAATTTTGGATGACTCGCACGAAAGGAACAATAGGCACACTTGTACTGAAATTTGCACTCGCTCGAATGTTGCATTTGGTGAATTTGCAAAACCTCCTGACTGTCGGCAAGAAATGGGCAGTGGGAACAAGGGAGACACAATCGATAATCATGGCACGATGCTTGGTCATCGTTACATTTAAAGAGTAGATACATCTCTTCGTCACTGTTGGCATGATTCTCAATGCAGTGAAGGAGAAGGTCTGGTATTGTATCGAACAGCTGCGGACACACAGGGCATCTCTGTTCCAAGAGAGGAGCGACCGGTGGAGGGAGAGGAGGAGAAGGCGATGAGGGATGTTGAAAAGTCGGCATTGTTCCGGGGATTTGTTCAGTTTGTATTTTGGCGACGTGGCCGTTCTTGATCTCGCGTATTTTGTGCATGTTGGTGTGGATGTGGGCGAGATAGTTGATAGAGTCGTGCCGAGCGCGAATATGACGGATCAGTGAGTTCCGATAGTCGGTTGAGTAGGCGCATAGGCGACAACTAAAGGGACGCGCTGGTTTGTGGACACGGGTGATGTGACGCATTACTGGAACTTTGTCACGCGAAACAAACGAGCAGAGTGAACAGCTCCAGTATTTTCTGGATTCTTGCCCCGGTTTCGTCTTCCACGACAACGCCGGTCCTTGTCGTTTCACTGGGATATTTTGAGCAGAACGAACACCAGATGACATGCGATTGACTGATGGTAGAACAAGATGGGAGACACCACTGGCGACCAGAGACTTTCGGAACAGTGCGTTGGAGCGTTGTGGAAAGCTGCGGACGTACTGGTCGAGGGAGTGCTTGGCCTCCACCTCCGGGAGAACAATTATACGACCCTCTCCGCGATGCTTGCGTCGATTGTGTCGCGCAATATCGCTCCGATAGTTGCTTCGATAGCCGCAGGCGCTGCATTTGAAGCGTTTCAGACGCAGGCAATCGATCCGGGGAATACTGGACTGCTGATTGGTCGATTTGGGGTGATGAGCGACATGTCCTGAGCTCCTCTTACTACTCCCGGTAGTGGCAAATTTGGAAGTTTCGCAAGACTGACTGTTTTCCGATTGCGAGATGGCGCTCTGGGTGAGACGTCGGCGATCTTTGTACAGGGCTATTGTCCGTTTGGCTTCATCCATCGATAGTGTAATAACAGAGCCTTCACCCTGATGCACTTGTTTCAGATGCTTGTTCACGTCCCACTTCCAGTTACTCCTGAAAAGTCATCGAAATAAACTTATAAAATGTAGTTTAAGTCAGAGTAAATTAAATGAACCATTTTCATAAAATCCGAGCTATGATCAAGTTAATTTCAAAACTCTATATCTAGAAGAAATTTCTTTTGAACCACACTTCTAAACTACAGTAGACCAACATCATAGTTGCAAATCGTTTGTTCTTCCCCTTCTGTTCCAAGCTTTATACTTGTATCGGTATCATTAGTCATGACATTCATTTAAAAATCTTCAATGAAGTCCATATATTTTTGTGTAGACTACCCAAATCAGTATAGATCTTTTCAACTTTTACATCTGTCTTGAGAGATGCATGGATATATAAACCGATCATCATCCAATCTGCCCTTTTTACAAAAATAATAAGTAAAAAATCGATTGTCCATTTTTCTCTCAGTCTATCAAATCAATCCATTTTTAAAAGTCACTTCTACTAATTCATATTTCTGAAAAGTGTTTTGTTATTTTAAAATAACTCTAATTATGTTTATGGTTGTGTCTATGTTACGTGATTTCAACAGTGCTCTGGTAGGCTGGTATAGGAGTTCTATTTACAGTCCCTGATTTGTTGCGAAAACTACTATACATTATAATAAGATGAACGTGACTGCGACTCATCCAAGACGTTCTAGGGTAAACTAAGTTTTGTTATATTTCTTTCTACATCGGTTTTTCGTATCGGATTGTCATCTAGTTTTCTGAGTCCACTTTGAACAATTTATGCAGTCATTTCCATTTATAATAACACAGAACAAAGTTAGTAACCAACAGAATTGTATTTCAATTGCTTCATGTTTCGCCTGCTCATTAGCCCTTTTCAAACGTGAAATACAAATTTCGTATACGATAAAATAAAACAAAGTTTGCAAAATCGTAAAATTTCTAATAACTAATACCGTACATAGTCTTGTGGTGATTAAAACTCCACAGGTTAACTAACAACTGGCTATTGTGAAATGATTACACGCCTTATTATATTAATATCATGACGAAACTAAATAAGTTTAGAAGATGAAAGAACAATAAATGGTCGATTTATTTAACAAGGCAAGAGAGGTAGATACATGTTACATGAATGCCAGTTGCATAGATACGAAGAAATCGCATAGTGTGAAGTTGGCTCCTCCTTAATCCTTCTTTGACATATGAAATAGTTGGATTATCTACTTTTAACAACATTATATCTACAGAGAATGCCCAATCTTTCGCATTGACATATCTGTTTCCTACCTGTGGCCACAGAGGGAACACTGAAACGGTCTGTAGTAACCCTCATCGGGGTCGCCGGATCCTTGAGCTCTCGCTTTACCAGCCCGAGCGGAAGACAGATAAGAGCCGAGGGTCGCTTGAGCCTCCGCGATACTCAGTTGAATAGTTCGAATCCCGGACCGTTCGGGATGGGCCACCTGAACGAACGCAGCATCAACAAGACAGTACGGATTACTGACCTCGTGTGTAATAATAAAAAACATGAATACACAATTAAAATTAACCTCTCAAAAATATTGGTGGCACAGATCTATAGAATTTCCTAAAAGTCTTCATGGATCAACATGTCAATGGTACAGTAAATTTAAAGCCGTGCATGAGTTCTTATACAATGTTGAATAAATTGTTTCTTTTGAGGAATAGAATGGACCTGGACAGCATCGTAAGCGTCTGTCAAATCCCACCTCCACAATGATATCCAACAGTCTGCAGTGGACGAGTTGGATATTATAAAAGTCAATCTACCTCGACTTGTAGCAAGACCTAGAAAGACAGTGTGATCCACTTAGTCGAGGTCGGATTTATACCTCATTCGAAAAAGGGATATGCATAAATTTGTCAAAGTGAAGTGCTAGGAAGAAATAGGAAAGCATTTTCTTAAAATTCGACGAGAGAGACAGCGCACAGAAAAAATACAGTTTATCGATGTAAATAAATTACATCCTGAGCAGACAAAAAGTAATGAATAGATTATGCAATACTAAGCATCGTAGTAAAATGAGGGCTTAGTTTGTATTTGCTTTTTTAATTATCTTTCATTTTTAGTGTACATTTTGAAGAGAATTTATTTATACATGGGAAAATCAATACATGTATCTCGTTTATTCGGATTTCAATATTGCGGACTTCATATTCAAATTCATTTCTATGCAGTGTAATACCAAATTTTGTAACATGATTTACTGAACGGGATACACAGACTCCCTAGATGACTAATGTTTTATCAAAAAAATGTAATTTCATGTAAACGGCTCAGAGTATATTTAAGAAAATTTAGGGGAGTGTTATAAGACTACGCAACATACGTTAGTATATTTAATCTAAACAATAAGAGTGAATAATATTTTCATTACAAATTTTACATATAGTCTAAACAGCATATTAATTGTTTTATTATGTTTGTTAAAATCACAGTTAATCCCTGGAACTGGCAGAAATATTTTTAATTTAAATTGTACAATTTCATGATTCATTTTCTTTACACTCATTATGTTCGTTAGAAATTTTGATTTCGTGTGACTGTAGTATATATAGTCTGTCAGAATAACTAACCTATATAGTCAATAATTTTAATGTTTCAAAACTGTACATCACTCGCCTGTCAATCAATTATTATATCCCTCCATCACTGAAAGCTGGCGAAATAGTTACAATAATTGACTACATCATTGACTGCATTGACTGGATCAAATTGGGGTGTCCATTCGCTAAAACTATCGTTTGCGGAGACTTCAATGAATTGAACTACTCCGAGCTTAGCAGAAGTCACCTGCTTAAAAACAAAGTGAGTTCGCCCACTAGACAAAATGCTATTTGGGACTTATTTTTACTGGATGAAACTTATTTGATATCTACTCTGAGTGCGTAACCTACCCACCTTTCAGTAGCTCTGACTATAATATCATCCACCTGACCGGTTGCCAAAGTGATACCCCTGCTGAAAAAGTGGTTACTGTTTTTTTATTATCGTCATGAGTATTTGTGTAGCTTTCTGGACTGTTTAAATGAGATTGACTGGACAATACTCTATCGATCTCCCGATGATATCAACGTTAAGTGTAACATTTTATATGATATCCTCTTGCTGGCACTCGCACTTATCCCTAAGCGGGAAGTGATATTCACACCGCGCGATAAACCTTGGATTACTCCATTTAGTAAATTGGTTATCCAACAGCGATGGGATGCCTTTAGAGCCGGCAATTTCCAACTCTACAGGCACTACAACGTAAAAGCAAAAGTTAAAACTGTTAAAGCAAAAGTGGCATGGTCCAGCCAAGTTTTGAAAAAAAAGAAAAGTGTCTGAGAATTAGTCAACGAGTTTCGAAAAAACAATAACAAACCAATTGCGACTTTTCCCCTATGGTCTTCAACGATCACTTCGCCAGTATTCTCCAACCTCACAACCATAATTCTTCCTCCATCGTTGTACCTTCCTCTAATGAAATGTCTGAGTGGAATGTCAATATCTCCACTTATGAAATAGAATTTGCCCTATCAAAGTTGGAACTAAACTTCTGCAGATCGCCGCCACAGCAATTAGTAAACCACTAAGCCATATATTTAATTCATCCATCTTATTATCTGTCGTACCGGATAGATAGAAAATTGCCAAAATTATCCCTGTTTCGAAGTGTACTGTAAGAAACCCATAATGAAGGATTACAGGCTCATTACTTTATTGCTAGTTATCTCGAATTTGCTTGAACGCTTCATTCTCGAAAAACTGCGCAAACAGCTCACTGCCCATTATGGTTCCAATCAATATGGTTTTGATCTAAAGTTAACCCCCAACACTGGTAGCAACTTGCGAAAAAGCTCACTGGAAAAACCAAGCACGACCAGCTCGGACCCCTAATCAACACGTTCGAAACTCGTG
>JAUYWV010107497.1:0-12852 GCA_032274565.1 Nematoplana nigrocapitula
CATCAAAAATAAAATTTCAAATGATAATTTTGGTACAACATGTTTTTATCACAGAGTTTCATGGATTTTTTAAAGAAATGTTCTGTAAGCTGATTGATTACACCCATATCATAATAATTTTGCCTAAAAGTGCTATTGGGTTACACCATGAAATTGTACATGAATGGCCAATTT
The DNA here is from genome assembly GCA_032274565.1 of Nematoplana nigrocapitula. Taxonomy (NCBI): domain Eukaryota; kingdom Metazoa; phylum Platyhelminthes; order Proseriata; family Nematoplanidae; genus Nematoplana; species Nematoplana nigrocapitula. The sequence goes on from JAUYWV010107497.1 coordinate 175, forward strand.
TTAATGATATCATAAACTTACATAAAATGCTGGCCACATTAATTTTTTAGTGTGTCCTGCAATACAAAGGCCTATTATAGCTTTACGGAGTATATTGTTCTATTATATATACCTGTCATTGAATTTCCTTAACAATGAATATTATAAACACATTTTCAACGTCCGTTACTCAAATATATGTAAATATTTTGATTTTAATTCTAAATTTAAATTTCCAAAAATAAATTTTTGCCTTTCCATTTTTTTCTTACTTTTTCCTCGCATTTACCATACTCTGTAATCCAGCTTCCAAGGTATTTATATTCAGTCACTTGTTCAAGTTCATTGCTATCAACTTTGTTTCACATTTTATCTTTTCTTATTTGTCTATTGGCATTATTTTTGTCTTCTTAGCGTTCAGGCTCATTCCAAAATACATTTTTCATTGAGTGCATTGACCATTTGCTGTATAATCCTTCCATATATGTGCTATATTAATGCCGTATCGTCTGCAAATACGAACTTCTCCTGTTTGCCTTTCCTTTGGGTAATTCTTTGATGACTTCACTTATTTCCTCTTCTTTATTTTCCCGATATGATCATCTACTTCTTCTTTTTCTGGTGTTATATTCCTTTAATCACTGTAGAGCGCTTTTCCGATATATTCTTCTCATCTTTTACCTATCAGCTCATCTTCATATATAGCATTTTCCACTTTTACCTTTTACTCCTCATTAGATCTATTTGTTTTTGGTGCTAGGTCTTTAATCTTTTCGAACTAGTTGTGACTGTGTAATGTGTCCAGTTCTTCCTCATATTAATTGAAAAATATTATTCTTTAGTCTCCTGCATTCTCTTTGAATGTATCTCGTTAGTTCCTTTTGTTTGTTTTCTGTGTTCACTTCACTTTCATTTTTTTCCTGTCTTCCATTTTCTTCATGATGTCAATTGTCTTCCACTTCTGCTTCATTTTGTGACCATCTTTTCCACAACTTTCATCTGCTGTTATTTTCATCTTATTCCGCAATACATTTGCTTCTATGTTATGTTCTTCTTAGAATGTGTTGTTAAAATTTTTCTTGAATTTTCTTTCACATCTTCACTTTGCATTATATATAAATTCCATGCTCTGTTTTTGTTCCTGATCTGCTTTTTGAATGCTATTTCTATAACTTGTGTTAACCAGTATATAGTCAATTTGATTTTTTGTTCGTGTCTGTTGACTTCCAAGTTCTACCTAGCGCTTTCCTTTCGTTCAGGTCACGTATTTGTAAGACAAATTACCAGTTCTTAATTGTGCAAGCCAACTCAGATACCACAGCGATTCACACAGGACGCTTTTTCACATAGAAACTGAGCATCCATTTGTATTTCTATGGATGAGTCAACTAGTGTAAATGCACAGGAAATGTCATAAATCATTGTCGTGTGTGCCATCAATTGATAAATAGTCGGGCAACTCACGTGAACGACAATCAGACCCTTCATTAGAAAATTGATGTTAGCTTTGCCCTTTCTGTCTGCTGTGTTTGTGACCAGTCCTCACAGCATGAAAGCTGAGAGGTCTGTGTCACAGAATAAATCAAATGAAGACTTGTCACCAACATACTATGTCTAACAAGCATCGTAACAGCCGGCTAACAAAATTTGAAAATGTGTAAAAAAAATGCAGAAAAGTAAAATTTGAAAAGAAAACACAGAAAAAACGCAGGTAATATGAAAAAACGCTGGCAGCACTGCTTTGATCACCATACTTTTCTTTTACTTTTTCACTTTCCTCCATTTGTTTTTCATTCTTCTCTCTTCTGCTCCTCTTCTTCCGTTTCACGATCTAACTTTCCGTTGGTGACGTGGTGTTCTAGCTCGTTGATCAAGCCCCATGTCATAGATATCGGACATCAGCAAACATGCACATTTAAATTCGATTGGCTGATTTAAATTTTAGGAATTATATATAAAAAACATAATGAACTTCTCACACTACCAGTATAAAAAGAAGTAGTATACAGTATAGATCTTTTGTGTATTTTAATGAACATAGCCATTTTTAATGTATAATTAATTAAAGGAAATGATTTTTCCTTTATATTATATCAGTTGAAAGAAAACCAGTGAGTACTGGCAACATATTCACTGCGCGAGCATGGCTTCAAAACAGTACAGACCATCCGGGTGGGAAGAATGGAATTAAATTTTGAATTGAGTGCGGACTCTTCTTCAGGGTCACCCGCCTTCAATAAAACCAAGTAGTAAATATCAGTTCTACATTAGAAAGTAATAATACGCTAGAGCAGTGCGCATGAACTGAATTGACCCCTTTGGATTTCTTTCAGTTAGTTTCTTATTTTTTGTGAAAAGTATTTTTTTTAAAACTTTAAAGCGACAAAAATTAATCTTCCGATTCGCGTCAAACAGATTCATCCCACAGAGGGCTAATGATAACTCCCATATGCTCCAGTAATTTCAGTGTATTTACTTTGGGAGTGGAATGAAGAAGGGCTTCCAATAATAAACGCCTACAGCGGAGCGTCAGGATTTTTTCAGACTTCGATGTTCAAAGGGTCAACATTCGGGAGCGATGAAAAGAGGAAACCATTCTGGAGATTTATTAGTATAAACAACTAAGGACATTAGGAAGGCAGGGAGGGAGGGTGGGAGAATGGTGGAATTCAGAAAAAAGGGAAAGAATCCTATCAACATGGTTCCCACGCTTTTTCTAAGATCAAATTCCCTGACCTTTTGGTATAATTAAATTCGGAAAAATAGATAGATTAGTAGCATATAAAATTAAAGTTTTATGTACTGCATTTATTGAGTAGTAGTATCATAAAAAATAAATGTAGAATATAATAAAATTGATTAAATAAACATATCTCACAAGAGATAATAAAACACATACACATAAAATGTAGAAAACGTAAAACACGAAATGGAAAATGTACAAAACGTAAAATGTTGCATATGCATCACAGTTCCCCTCTTTTAATTTGATGCGCTTATCTAGAGATTTCAATTCAATGCAGTCTCCATCTAGTACTCTCTCCTCAAAGGACAATAATGTCTGTTTACTGCAAAGGCAATCAATCCTTCTTCTCTTATGGATTCAACATGGGAGAAGAAGCGAAGAAGTGGATGGGCTATGGCGAAGAAAGAAATGAACAATTACAAATCTATCATAGAGGACTTACAGAAGCCACTTCAACTGGGGAATAACTGGAACTATCGACGAACTCGCTTTGTACGCCAACCGAGGTCTTCTGAAAAGACAAAGTGGGTAAAATTCTACAATTACTACTGAGAGTAGTATGTAACAAACGGGTGTACACCATTTTGGCATATAAATAAAAAAATATATCTTAATTCAATGCAGTCTCCATCGAGTACTCACTCCTCAAAGGACAATAATGCCTGTTTACTGAAGGCAATCAATCCTTTCGTTTCCGTTCAGCTATACTGGACGACTGATTTGGCCTATATTCTTCTCTTATGGATTCAACATGGGAGAAGAAGCAGCCTACGGTCCCATGATGGGCTATGGCGAAGAAAAAAAGGACAATTACAAATCTATCATAGAGGACTTACAGAAGCCACTTCAACAACTGGGGAATTACTGGAACTATCGACGAACTCGAGTATGTGGCAAACGGATGTACACCATTTTGGCATATAAATGAAACACAGAGATTGGTTTCTACTGTACAACACAAGCTTTGTAAATTAGTTCTATGCAGTCTCCATCTACACAAAGAACAATACTGCCTGTTTACTGTAGGATATCAGTCTTTCGTTTCCGTTCAGCTATAATGTACGACTACACCTTTTCCAGTTTAGTTTGAGTCAACTTCTGAAAAATGTCATTTTTACTTTTGTCCAATTTGTTGAACTCTCATGAATCAGAATCACGAAACAATATCGCTGCCCAACCACTACATCACTCACAGCATGTCTAGTAGAGTCCAAATTGAAGTTTTTGAACAATCGACGATGCACCAACCCGAACCAATTCTTGGGAAAACCGTTTTTGAACATGTAGAGCACGTGGCTTGGCAGCAGCGTGGCCTCTTCAGTGCCAAAATAATGAGCTGGAATAGACATACACAGTACATATACAGTAGAAGAAAAATCACCAGAACAGCATGCTGACGGAGATAATGGGGACTATCTCCAGTAGTTAGAAAAAATCAAATAATTAAATATAAAACAGCCAGTAATCATTTTCGCATATTTTGGCTCGAAACGCACCGAAAAGCTGTGGTAGAAGGGCCAGAACATACTGTATATTATATGTACTCTTTGCTCAGATTTTTATAATTTTTACTGGACAGGACTATGTTCCCTCTTCTTGCTGTGGCACTTCTTGTCCTCCTATACTGTTCAGCTTTCTCCTCTATGTCAGAAGTTCCTAAATAAATTGTTTTAGAAAACTGCTAACAGCTCTTAAATTGACTATCAGCTAAATTTTAGGCGCGGCTGAATTTAGCAGTAAACCCCTATAGCGAAATTGGTGGTACAAAAACTGAGTTCACTAATATGGCCTTTAAAGGGACTTGCCGATTCCATCACCACTATCACCAAAACACGCAGGCATTGGTCTACCTAAAGCGGATAACATAACTATTCTCCTACTGGTCTGAGGAGCGCCCTCACCTTTCTGATTCCGAAACATGGCGAAGGCGGAGAGGGACATAGGACCCAGGAGTTCGTATCTCCGTCCCGCGTCATCCTCAACCATGCGGCCATTTGAGGCGAGGAACACCAGTGGGCCTGATGCGACCAGGCGGGGCACAGAGAGGTTCACGTGGGCCTGGCCCGCCACTGTCAGACTGTCCTTCGCCAACACTAGACACCAGTCGGTCAGAATGGTGTTGGTCGGCAGCTGAAACCGCGAGAGAAAGTTTGAATCGCCTGTCATGCTCTGTGGCGAATGAAACTATTCACACCCACCTCCTCCACCTCAGCGGCTATGGGTTGGTTGAGGTGCACGCCCTCGTTGTCTGGTGGAGAACGAGTTGTTGCTTTCAGCAATGGGGAGAGGAGTCGGCTATCTTCCTCATAGTCTCCAGAGTATGTCAGCTCATCCACCATGTGGGACGAATTGATGCGATCTTCACTGCCAGCCTTCGAACGCAGAAAATTAGTATACCAGAATACTAGGTGAATGTCGAGTGGTTTTTAAAATATTAACCGTTACTATGTTTATAAGAATAAAAGGTAGAACCAATGAAATCTTATACCAATAAATGATTCTCATTATTCTTCAAATGTTTCCTGCTTTCATAGGTAAAATACTTTTACCCAAGTAAAAGTGTTTGTTTGTAATTCCATGTTCCAATCTCTTTATCATGAGCATATTTCGCCAAATTTCCCTTCGGAACAGCATTTTATTAAGAACCTCGTTTACAATAGAAAATGAAAGAGTAGTGCCTGTTTAAAATTTGGAGAGAGCTAAACTCTGAGACAACCCAGCAGATAGACTAAATTCACTGTGTTTTGGATGAAATCATTGGTACTTGGACAAAACTATAACTGTAACGCTTCCTTCACTCTTTCCTGGCTGTCCAAGCACATCTGTGGCAGAATTGAGCCAGGATCTGTAATGATGAGGTTTCCAATTTTCACGCGTAGGACAAAATTCCAAAAGTGCTTTGTGCTCACGCACACACCCAATGCGTAAAAGATTCGACTGAATGTCTGCTTCATTTTCACCATGGCGTCGATATTAACGTTACAATAACCGCGGACTTTTGAGTAACTGCGTATCGTCGGCATACGAAAGTACCTTTCGTGACTAGCTTGGTTTTCAGTCAAGTTACAGCGATAGACATAGTTGAAAAATACCATCACAATTTGAGCGAGAATCCACGAGGTATCTTCGTCAAGTGAGATTCAACAACTGACTGAAAATACATAAACTAGCATTTTGCTGAGGAATGCTGTGATTCTGTAGATTTTACTTCCCATATCGAGTTAACAATACCGCGTTCATGCTGCAAGTTGAAATTCCCGACCAATGAACTTATCATTTCATCTAATTGAATATTCTCTTTTCAAAACTCCGTCATTTTTTGTCAATAGATATTTTGTGAATAGTCAGCTATAATTCATCATATTAATTTTACATCTTTCTATAGTGGCTTGATGAAAACATAAACTGATAGTCAAGGTCTTCCTCGTTGGAAAATTGGAAGGTATTTTCCAGAGTCCATAATTAATATACTTTATGTCTCGTTTTACAAAGTTTCCGAGGTTTTTTATACGTTTGTCAAACAAACTTTATTTATGAATTATTATAGAAGAGTGATAGTGAATGAACTAATGCAAAGTAATTCATCTGCGACAGTATAACAGAGAAGGTCAATGATATAGCTACAAATAGAAGGTGAATTCTTACTGACATATTTAATCAGGCACGAGAGTGGGGTCAAATGAAAAATCCGGAAATTTTTTATGGGAAACAATTCTGCCGCCCATGGCTACGCGAGCATTTAAAGGCATTTCAGAATTGGTGTTTATGGAAGGGTAATCCATAAAAAAACTTGGCTTAAAAACGGGAGTTATGACTTATTTAGCATAATTAGATTAAAATAAAATAGAATTAAAAACCAATAATATTTCGATGTTTTAAATTTAAAAAGTATATACCTAGTGTTGCCACTCGAAAAGTCCCCAAAAAATCGCACCTGACCAAAAAAATTGCAGGAGACTTTATTTTAAAACTACTCTACATAATATTATAAAAATGTAAGAACATCTAACTTTTATATAATGAATCAAACCAGTACATATAATGGAATATGTACATCAAAAGTAAACATATACTAGTATGTTATGTTATGTCCAGAAGCTACACGCAGGGTTCCCCCGCTTTTTTCAGAATTTTCGTAATGATGCCAACTCTTTCTGAGATTTCAGTTGAGCAGATTCGTTGGCCCGCTCCAGTGACTCATAGACAAGCACATCCTTTTCGCTTTCAGAGAAGCCTTGTCCGCCGATAACGTTTGGAGAGCCTTCAAAGATTCTTATAACTTTTGAAGTGCCTTCTGAACTTTAATTTCTTTCTGTATCCTCTCGGCTTAGGCCTCGCGAAACTTTTCCGAATTCTGAAATTTAAATGCAAGTTTTTCATATTAAATGCTACAATGGATAACAGAATTTACCCCTAAAAAAGCTTTTGTTCGTTACCTTTTTCTTAGCGTCAAATAACTTCTCCATTTCTTTTTTCTTATCACGTCATCCTCTGCCTTCTGTCTGAGATTTCTTTCCTCTTCCTTGCGCAGTCGTTCGAGGTCTTCATTTTCCTTCTGTTTTTACCGCTGCTGTGTGTCAGACTTATATATTGCAGAGGCGTCCTCGGCAGACATCTTCAGCGATTTGGGGATGGTGACATCACTGGAAGTCATGTTGTGTGCCCGCAAAAAAAGCTTTTAGCCAGGAGATTTCTTCGGGTAGAAACTGGAACAAACATTATGGCAACTTACGAATACATAATATCGATTATAAACAAATAGTAAACATATGAAAGTTAAACTTACCAGAGAGACGGTTGCGCTTACAATTTATGTCTAAGTCGTGGCTCTTCCCTACTTAACTGTATATACCTTTCAGCATTTGCATTGCCGTAAAATAAGCTGCACACAACCTTCGTGAGGTCATACAAAATTGGAATGGACGGATCGGCAATATTGCTGCTAAACAAATGCCATGGTCGATCTTGTTTTCGTCTAGCTTTTCGGATACATCGAGAGGAAGATTGCTTGTGTTGAAAAGTCGAATCTCTGTTTTTAAATCATCTAGAGAAGCAACTGGCACCACGGTTGGCAGACTTTTCGCCTTATTGATTGGGGCTTTCAAATGAAGAAATCCTAGTTTTCTGAGAAATTTGAAGCGAAATGGGAGATTTTTTTTCAAATATTCGGCCAGGGAAACGTAAAACTTTCGAAACTGAAATGTATATAATAAAATAAAATAACATAATGAAATGTGAGAATTAATGATCGGCATTTAAATACAAAAAGATGTCCATGGTACACACACCTTCACAAGACATTCGGCTTGCGTCTGAACATCCAAATTTGCAAGCAATTCTTTTGTTTCTGCACCAGTTGAGATCTTCTTGAGAGTAAGATATTTATCCGGGTCCAGGAAATCTATCCTCCACACGTCGATATCTAGAACTGTCTCCGACTTACAGAACTGAAGAGCAATCGTTTTTAGAAGGATAACTATCTGTGAGTGGATCAGGTGTATGAGGACGTTGGTTGACTATAAAAAAGGAAATATATGTATTAAATAAATATACATGTTTTCAACATACCAGTAAGTAACAGTTAAGCTTATAAATTACGTGTCATATATGTTTACCTGCTGAAACCAAACCTCAAACTTCTGACTAAGACGTAAAGCGTGGATAAGAAACTTCACAAATATGTGTGTGGTTGGTTAGGAAAACGCAAGTTTGAGACGAACCGAACGAGCACTGGCGTCTTGAACAAGGTTGGCAGAAAAGAAGGTGGAGAGTACATCCCACTGTTCATCAATGCGAATCAAGCATGCATGGCAAAATTAAATTTTGAGTTTAAAAAATCGCAGCACCCTAAAAAATCGCTGAAAATACAAAAAAATCGCCGCTAGCGGCAACACTGGTGTATAGTGAGGGTGAGGCAGATATTTATGAACTCGCATAATCACAATCTCCAAGATTTTTAAATACTCCATGGCAATAAATGTCAGTCTGTTATCATAACAGCGCCAAGGACGGTCAAAGAGCACCACCAAAAACATAATATATATATTATTCGGTCTCCTTGAATAGAACTATATTTCTACGATGTTGTCGATGAGTATGGTTTCGTCATATAAATTCATTATTATTACCTACATATTTATTAAATTATCCTTTCTGTTACAAACTGATTACCAGTTGGAATGGACTTTGATAATAACAAATGCATACTCAAATCTGGCAGTGTACAAACACAGTCGTTTGTAATTCTACTACTATATAGTAGCTATTGTATTCTTATTCAATCTGTTAGGCGATGCATTTGTTGTGCCTAGCGCTTCAATTACAATTGGAATTAAAGATTTTACTAATTATCTGTTCCAGTCTTATCAGTTCCCATGTGAATTAGTCTTAATATTTTAATATCTATTTTTTCGACGTAATCATCGTGTCATTCATAATATGTTAATTATAAATTACAGAGGCAATAACGCACATTAATTCGCCTTAAAAATCTCTGGGTCGATTTCATTCAGAAAGAACTCTTCTTTACCTCTCCCATCTGGAATTCTTCACCAAGCGAGGTGATAAGGGGCTGGCATCTTTTCCTATCTTGTACAGATATTACGCTCTTTCCTGGTCTCTTTGACTGCCTCCCAAAGGTCCTAACATACCACTCTTCATGTTATAGTTCCCCCCTCTCTCTCTTCTCCTCCCGGCTGCGCTTTGACTACCGGTTCTACTCCTAAAGGAATCCGATCTTAGTTCTCCATACTTCTTTTCGTTGCCTTCTATGCCACAGTGAGATGGGACCCATTGGGACTAAAGTGCTTTCTACGCGGAGCTGTTCTATTTTTTTAATAAAAATGCTTGCCACATCGGGATCTTGGTCGTTGTCATCAGCGCACTTCATCATCTCAAGTGCCGCCTTTGAAGAACCGGACTGCCTCCCTCTTCTCTAATATTGATCAACATGTCTAAACATTCTCTCATAGCAATGAGTTGCGTTTCAGAGCAGGAACACCACATTCCCGCTGCTACAGAGGCTGTGGATTTATTTTCATCGGGACAAAACTGGTTAAATCATGGGGGAGCATAGGCTCACACTAGTCTGCCTAGCCCCAGAAGAATTTTTTTGTGGCACTTCGCTTTACCAGCACGTCTTGTAGGCTATCGGATCAGCCTGACCGATTCCCCCTCTTGCCCTTCCTGCGGTGAAGGCCCGCAGGATCTTTCTCACCTTCTTCTCTCTTGCCCTTCATCTTCAGGCCTCCCTCTTGCCATCTTTGGCGAGACGGCGAGCCTTCTAGACCTTTGGAGGCGGCCACGGGGAGTTGTCCGGTTGCTGGGTCTCGGCGGTCCTGCGCCGCCCCCCCCCCCCATCCTCCGGAAGGGGCCGGGTAACAAACAAAGAAGACGATATACAGTAGATGACCTGATAAAGGTTGCTAATGATGATGCCAGAATAGCTGCAAGGCCAGCATCAATTAACATCGGCAAATCGATTGAGAACTCTGCTTGCACAAAGAGAATACTACTGATCCTCCGCAAAGAGTAGTAGTAGTAGTAGTATGGGGGTTTTATTTGCGAGACGCTTTTACGCGTGAAATTTCCTAAAAGATTTTTCTAACGAGAGTTTCGTTGCATTACTTTTTGTTTATAAAATTATTCCTGTTTTTATAAACTGTGTCTGTTGGGAGGCATGATCTAAATGTCCTTCCGGTAAAGTTTGAATAGAAAAAGAAGAAAGACAGGAAATTATTTCGTCCTAGTCGTAAGTTTTCTGCTTCGTCAGCATCCCCCCCCCCCTAACATCGAAGGGACCTTCGACATGCAGATGAAGCGGCGTTGATGGCGGACGTCGCTGGCCAGAAGACAGCGACAGGAAAAACTCCTTTGTAATGGTATCTTTGAAAAAATGACACGACCAACTTGGAGAATCGGGTTAAAAGGGTTGCAACAAAGGACGTCTATATTGAATACCTGGGAAATCAAAGGAGATTTTGTTTATTCCCAGATAAATAGGCTGAGTTTTAAAGCTGAAATTCTTATGTTTTTAAAATTCATATCATCTATACGGTATAATTTTAAAATTTAATAGCTGTTATGGTTAAATACTAATGAAATATGGTCAAATTTCACTTCGCTTTACTATGCGTATGTGATAACGCACTATCTTATATAATATTTGACCGACTTATTGGACAATAAATTGTACTTTTCCTCTCATCCAGTCATTGGACAATAATCTTACTTTCGCTGTGTGACCCAGTTATTGGACAATAAGTTTTATTACTCTGACCCGGTTTTTTGGACAGTCAATTTTAATTTTGCTCTTTCTGGCCCTTGTTATTGGACAATAAATCTTACTCTCCGTCTCTCCTCCTTCCAGGTGAACATGCGAGTCGGGGTTCACACCGGAATGGTCATCTGTGGTATTGTCGGTACACGTCGGTTCAAATTCGACGTCTGGTCCAATGATGTCACCCTGGCCAACGAGATGGAGTCCGCGGGGGAGGCTGGACGCGTGCACATCTCCGAATCTACGCTCGCATTTGTCAAGGATCTCTACGAAGTAGATGAAGGGGAACCAGTTACGGGTGAGTAATTGATTTCACCTCACCGTTGCCTAAGGTTATCATTGGTGTGGCATCCTGGAAATCTTGGAAAAGTCCTAGAATTTAATAGAATTTTAGAAGAAATCCTAGTAAATTCCTAGATTTTTTAAGAAATCCTAAAATTTTAGAAAATATCCTGAACAAACGATGGTTTTTAGTAGAAATACAAGAATTAATTTTTTTTAAATCCTGAAATTTTAAAAGAATTATTGAAATAGTTCTCGAAATGTCCTAGAATATTTGAAGAAATCTTGAAAAATCCTGAAATTTTAAAAGACATCCTGGAAAATTCTTAAAGTATTTGAAGAAATCTTGGAATAGTCTTAGAATTTAAAAGAGGTTTAGAAGAAATCCCGGTAAAAAGCCTTGAATATTTCAAGAAATCTTGAAAAATCCAGGAACTTCAAAATAAATCTTTGAAAAGACCTGGAATTTGATAGAATTTTGAAGAAATCCCGGAAAAGGCCTAGAATATTTTAAGAAATCCTGAAAAATCCTGCAATTTTATAAGAAATCTTGGAAAAGTCCTAGAATTTGAAAGAATTTAAGAAAAAATCCTGGAAAATATCTATTTTTTAAAGAAATCCTGTTAAACTGCTGGAATTTTTGGGGAAAATCCTGAAAAAACAATGTCTATCCATCCGTAATTGGTGCAAATATTGGAGGTGGGATTACCTGGCGGCCATTTCCAGTGAATGCGCACGACACTACAAATAGTGTTCAGCGAGACGGAGCAGTGGATAAGAGGGAGGTGGGACAACTTTCAGAGATGAAATATAAAGAATCTGATGGAATAAATTGTGAATATAGAAGAGTGGAAATAGATGAGAGAGGGAATATATGACCTCAGAGAGAGAGTAGGGTGAGAGATGAGGGCAGAAGGAGATGGAGAGAGGAGAACAGACCAGTTTATGAGTGTGTATTTGTCGGCTTGATTGATTGCTTATATTTTCAGATATTCGGAAGATCAAGGTATTGGTGGAATACTTCGACGAGGTACAGAAATGCTATGCCATCAAGCACACACAAGACGAGGCCTGTAAGTGCTGAATTGTATGATTTGTTAGTAGGAAATTGTTATGGATCTGTGGCATTTAATATTAAAATCCTTCCTTGAACATGATAACAACTCAAATAGAATGTGTGTATGCATTTCTTTTACTGTTCAACTCTCGCGTGTGTGTAAAGAGGCTTTGGCCTTGCGAATCTCTCAGAATTAGTCTTCTATTAACCCTATCCATACCGGGCTATTTAACGCAGCCAGGTACCGAGGCGGGGGGTCTTTCTTCTTCTTCTTCTACCCAGACCCGAAGGCAATCCGCTGTCATGTAGCGGATTAGCATTCCATCTGTGGTCTAT
>JAUYWV010107508.1:0-12852 GCA_032274565.1 Nematoplana nigrocapitula
ACCCTGACTTTATCAGACAGACAGACGGCAGAATTCAAATTCCTATGGCTTCTCCTATAGGCCAAACCCTGACTTTATGGCCCAAGCCCAAACCGGTAACCAACAAACCGACCAAACCCAAAATTTGACACGATATTTTCCCCCATCACCGAATTTGTGTGTCAAATTTTACATTCATACGCGCTGCCGTTTTTGAGTTATTCACGTTTTTAGGCGTGACGGACGGACGTTACGTAATTAATAATATTGATGGATAAATTGTTGTATAACGGCTATTAGTAATTCATAAAAATGCTAGTGTACGAATGTACTTCTTTTTGACTATCCGATATGAATTATATACAATATCACCGTGTCTGTGTGGAGTGGTCGACAGTGTGAGACATGTCCTTACAGTGTGTGTGGAGGGGACTGGATTGATGGAGAATCTTTTTGGACTCAACCCTTCGCTATAACCAGGACACTGGAGAACCCCAATGGCACTATGAAGCTCTGCGTGGGATGTATGTGGGAAGGCGCGTCCGGAGGTTGACGCAGAGGATGAGGAGCTACTGGTTGTGGAGTTTGGTCGACCATTCACTATATGGGAATGTTGGAGGAGAGCTATGGGTCGTTTGAGCGCGAAAAAGAAAGGTGGCGTGGATGGAGTGGAGACAGCGCTCATGGTAAGGATGTCGCAGGAGATGTGTTTGATGAGAGTTTGACGAGTTTAATAAGAGCTGGAGATGCGGTGAGTGTCCTGGACAATGTAAGAAGCCTGATTAAAATGCAGAGAAAGACTCAAAGTTGAGGGAGAACTGTCGGCTCGCGAGTGTTACACTGGTAAGTGGCAAGCTGTTAGAAAGGATGGTGGTAAATGGACTACAGTTTTGGATGGAGTGGAAAGAGGTGTTAAAACCTTTGCATTCAAGATTCCAGAGAGGCAAGGGGGCGGAGGAGCAGGTGCAGAGGGTGCAGGATGGTTCGGAGAAAAGGCCGCGTAAAAAGACATTGCCGTTACGTTAGACTGTACGAAGGCTTGCATGGCGAGTCAGGTTGTTGGAGAGGCTGATGGATGAGGGGGTGCCAGCAGTTATGGTAAGCTAGTTTGCAAGTTTTCTCGAAGGTAGGCAGGCGCGGGTGAGAGTAGAAAATGGAAGGAGTAAATGGAGTAGGATGCAAGTGGGTCTCCCCAGGGGACAGTAAGGTCGCTAACTTTGTTCATACTGCATGTGAACGAGTGGGACGGGGTAGAAGAGGAAGGAGTAGAGTTTCGCGGATGACATCGCGCTGTGGGTGAGTGTTAGGAATCTTCAGGTGGTAAAGGATAAAATTCAGAGAGCGATGGACAAAATAGAAAGGTGAGCGACAAGAAACAAGATACTGTAGATCTGGATCCGTTGAAGGGCTGGATTGAGGATAGCAGGAAGGGAAATTGAATCTAAGAAGGAGTTGACGTTTTGGGGGCTCATTGTGGACACCGCGTTGTTGCTTAACAATTTCATGAGTCTTCTAGTGTTAAGGTGCAGGCAGATAGGGTAACAGGAAAGAGTTTCGTAGTGGACGGAGAGAGCCGTGGCGGGGTAATGCTGAATCCGGAGTGGAGAATTTCGACAGGCTGTTGGTGGAGGTGGAGTTAAAGAGATGGTAGAAGCGACAATCCGCAAGAGAGGAGAGGTGGAGATGATGTAGTACACGGAAGGATCGGTGGAGAGTGTAAGAAATGAAATGCAGCTTGCATTTAAGGAGTGGAGAGGTACGGAGATGGTCAGGAGGAGGGCGGGTTATGCAGTTCGTTTGGTGCGGAGGCGATGCGATTGACGCTGGAGCTCATTGAAGAACAGAAGCCGAGGAATGCAATGATTTGCACAGATAGCCAGTCACTATTAAGGACTCTTAAGGAGTATCGACGCAGTTGCACGGAACATAGAGGTTTAGGTTCACAATGAAAATGTTGTGCAGTGTGGTGGAAGGTAGAAGAGTCGTTTTTGCAATGGGTCTCTAGCCATGTGGCAGGGGAGGGGAATGACTATGAGTGGTCTGATAGGTAAGCTACTGTGGCTAGAGACGAAGACCAGGAGGAGGTGATGGTTTGATTTGAGTGTGCTAAGCGGGGAGTTTATAAGCCGGTATTGGGAGGGAGGTTGGATGAGGTTCATGGTGAAGAGGGAGAAGGGGCTAGTAGGAAGGAATATGTGGTGTTGGTGCAGTTGAAGGCTGGCTACTGTAGTACAACGCGTCCTTTGATTGTGTCGATCACGAACACCTCTGAGGCGCGTTTCACCACTCGCTCGTACGAACATTCTTTGGTAAGAACATTCGTATGATCATCCGTCTGTTTCACCATTTTGTGCGTAATAACAAACTGCCAGGTCGTTCGTACGAACGCTCGTGGGGTCTAAAAATATTCTCAGGTTGTGCGTACGAAGTAACTGTTTCACCAATCACGTCTAAGAATGTCCTTTGTGCGAAATATCTACGACTGGTAGGACCTTTGCGTACGAAGTTTCATTTGAACTAGTGACTGATATTAACGCCATGCAGAGAGGGTATGTGGGGGAGTCCGACTTCCCAATACGGAAAAGGTAGGTAGCGATGAGCGGGGAGTGGCCACTGCGCAGCTGCGCCAGGTCATGTGGATTGGTGGCGGCATAGGGGCAGAGAGGCTGGAGCGGTGGGTAGCACAATGGGGCTCTGTCCTCTCTCTCTTTCCCGGTCGGGGGGGGGGGGCGTCAACAACCCAATCTCCCCCAGATAGGGCTAGCGGGCTGTCGTGTAGGCGAGATGATTGATATTTGGTTTAAGTACAATGGAATCACGTGACATACGAATGTTCTCAGATTTCACGAACGTTCTTTTCCAGATGGTGAAACAGCAAATACGGACGTTTTTACGAATGTCGTAGAAATTGTTCGTACGAACATTCTTAATCAGGCGCAGACTTGCATTGGATACAGATCATAGATGAAATGATTCGATTGGAATATATTTGGATGGACAAAGATATTAAAATGCTCCGAAGATATTACTTGTTAAAACCTTAATATTCCCAATTACAACTTATGTCAGTGAAGCCGGGACAATAAAAAACAATAGAAGGAACATTGATGACTTTGAACTTTGGGTATAGAAAAGAATACTAAGAATCCCATGGACGGACGGAGAGAAGGACGAACCGAAGTATGCTCAACGAAATTCAACAAATGTTAAATAATCGCATCGGGTACTTTGGCCACATCATCCAAAGAGATGACAATCACTTGGAAACGTTGGTTAGGCTTGGCATGATAGAAAAACAAGCAAGACAAGTCAGGCCGCAGTTACTCTGGTTGGACACTATCTAGAGGGATCTAAAGAGAAAAATTGAGGACTTGTGAAGGAGGCGGACGATAGAGCTGGCTGAAACCTGGTGATGATAGAGCAATCCTCATACATTCCCTTGTCTTCTTCTTCTTTGCTCAGACGCGATGTGAAAGACGCCTTTCACTTTCTCGTGGGGGTAGAAGGGGTGAACTGGGCCCGTTAAGGTGTTCGATACGGCCAGAGCAGATCAATAAGAGGTGTTTCATAGTCTCCTTACAGCCACAGGCCTCACATTTGGTGGAGGTGTCGTGTCGTATAAGTTAAGTAAGTTGTTCGTGAAAGGTAGACTTTATTCTAATCATTCATAACTTTTATTATATACCATGTTTAGTAAAATTCAGTGTTCAAATAAAATTTCCGGGTCGTCAATGACTTTTTGAATATTATCAAATAGGATTGCCGGCATTACATGGTATACAATAACAAAGACAACGAATAAATAACTACAGTAGATTGATAAAGTCAACGATATCGCATCTCTTCTTATGGAGAAAAGTGGTTTGGACGTATACTCCCTTATTTGGCCGAGAACTACATCGGTTTAAGTTACCTAGTATGTCTGAATTATCTCTTCCGTCATTTTGCAATTGGGGTAATTCAACTGGAGGCAGCAATTCATCTGTATTTTTGTTCGACACAGGGGCTTTCTCATTTTCATCTTCCAGCTTCATAGTCATGGTCACAATGTAAAAGAGTTGGTCTTCCATTATGTCGCGTGTTTGTTCCTTCTTATACGACAAATCCAGCATCATCTGGTACTTTCTTTGAATCTTTTTATACCACACTGATTCACCTGTGTCAAATCTCATTATCAACGGATTGCGCAATTGGCGTCCCATAAAAGACCCGACGGACTAATCGTGCATCCAGCACGAGGTATACAGTAGATCGATAAGATAACAATAATCTCGCCAGATATGAATCAAACGAGGAATTAGATGCCGGGTAGGTCTTAAGACCATTTTTACTGTCTGTACCAACCTCTCTGCGCATCCATTCGAGACTGAGTGATATGGTGCTGTCTTCATCGGCCGACAACCGATCCTCTTTAGCCAGTCACATAAATTTCCATCTGCAAATTCCACAGCATTGTCTGACACTAATGTTTTACGAACACCGTTTCGAGAAAATTTTATAATTTGTAATACTCGTCTTACTGTAGCAGCGGATCTGTCTCCTACTCTTATAGCCTCTGGCCATCCAGAATAAGCATCCACTAATATTAGTATCATACCTATACCGGGTATATGAGCATGATCCATATGTACGTACGCGCATCCATGGTTCACTTTCAGACGACCACGTATGTGTTGACTTGCCAGTGGTTTTATGTTTGAAACGTGAACACGCTTGGCATTGTTTCATATAACTCTCAACATCTTCACAAAATCCAGACCACCACCCTCCTTGACGTAACCGAAGTCTCGTTGCTAATGCCCCACTATGTGTATCATCGTGAACGGTTGCTACCATTTTCGTTCTTCAAGTTGCAGATACTGTACAACAATTGCCTCTCTATTGCATACTATGTTGTCTTCTACACTTAGATTTGCCCTCAATGCTTTATATGGACGCTCTTCTGGTGAACAGTTGCTCCAATTGTTCTTTGAAATTCTGATGGTGTTTGTCACTTTGTAGAGGCTTTTTATTGGTAAAGTGTTGTCTCCAATTAATGTTTTGGGCATACCAGAGCAGACTGATGTAACCCCGCAAGTTTCGCAGATCCGTAAAGTACTGTGCTTCAAAAGTGGCATGAAAGAAATGCATCTTCAGTCACTTAACTTTCGAAAGGTGAACTTTTGAAATTCAACCTACTGTCTATACGTTCCATCGTGTTAAAAAGCTGTATGTACTCTTTGCAAATTCTGTGTGAATGTAATCAATTCCCTGCAATTTTACATAGCACTACCAGACAGAGGAAGAACCCCTTAAATCAGGGGGAGGGCTATGAAGTGTGAACAGATTCCCCCAATGCATCCCTCATGTAAAGAGACGCTAAATGACATGTGCACACGTGTGAAAAGTTCTAGTAGCTCACCGGAGGGAAGATTTGTCGCGCCAATGCCCCTCAGTTGGGTTGGCACAGTGGGTCACCGGTCAATCAGTCCCGTGTTAGTTTTTCCCTATTTTGACAGACATGGGCACCAGCGGAGCGCCAGAGGGGTCGGTGTTGTAATCGTTAATTGAATACCAATTTCGTCCTCACCCTCTGCTGGCGAATCATTCTATATACTGAATGCCTCATATGCCAACAAACTGTACCAGCCTGTTGAAGGGACCCGAATGCGCGCACGTGCTGCCTCCACGATATTGTGCGAACTATATAAGAGGAAATTCGCGTCTAACCGTTGACATATTGGTGATCATTTTGGTGATCTGCTCCAAGCACGGTGTTATATTTGATGGATGGAGTGCATTATCGCCAAGCGGCAATTGGCATCTATGATTTGTGCCGCCATACATTTAGTACACCAGACTGGGTGGTGCTAACAAGACGAACAACTGTACTTGTGCTACAGTATATACTGTATGTGTGTGTGCTCGTCTGTGAAACAGTTTTGGCAAGTATAAAATACAGTGCAAGATCAATTGTTCACCTTTTTTGACAGGAAAATACATGTAAGTCTTTGACAATAATACAATTTTCATCCCACCCGGTGAATAAGTTGGAATCATTTGCCAGACAGACAGACAATCATGCTATTTTATGACACGTTTTGGCAAGACACACAGACCAACAGAAACATCCGCTCATATAGATTAACACAATCGAGTAGTAAATCAAATTCTGTGAAAAAGGAAGGAACACAGATCTTCGTAAGTGTATATATCCGAAAGCATTAATGTAGATGTACCGCGTGTCCTGGCTAAAAATACACTTTATAGACTGAAAAATAGCGACATATACTGTATAGGTACACCAGTATAGACTTTCTACGTAAATATGCTTAAACACCATCCATTTTATATGCAAAGAAAGAGAAGAGTATATTGTCTAAACCATAGGGGTACCCCGGTACCATTTTGAGATAAAATTACTCTGCGGCACCAATTGCCAATTTCTTCAGGGTGAATATTATATTATAATTTGTTTCCAGACATCACATTGACTGTTTGTTTATACTTCCAATCGTTTTTGTGTATATGTTACAAATAAAAGTTGTTTTTGCCTTATTCGCGTTCTTCGGTGTTGGGTTTCTTTTCTGTGAGTGCGGCCCCGGCCTTCAGCAGAGTAGTTAGCGCGGTCCTCCGTCCTGTCCAAAAAGGTGGGTGACCCCTGGTCTAAACGATAGCAGTTGCGGAATCTTTATATCAGTCAAATATTTTTTATTGAGAGACGATTTAGCTTCAATGACATCTTTCTTACAATTCTCTTGGTAAATATATTTTTTTCGTGTACAGCGTCTGTATAATTTATTCACACAATTTTACATCCACTGAAAGCGGACAACATTGTGTAAAAAATAACAGTGGCGGAATTTTTATTGGTCATTCATTTCAAATAGGGCGCTCCTCAATTTAATTGATTTTCCCATTACTTTACATTAGTACGCAGGTAATCAATCGGGAATATCTGCCAAGATACGTCTGATTTTGGAATAAAAAGTAGCCACTTTTTTCAACTCCTCGAAGTCTGAGTGCGTGTGTGTATGTGCAAAATTTCAGAAAATTCGGTCCACTAGTTTCGGAGGAGTATAAAAAATGTTCCAATGTTTCACATTGATCGGGGTGTTTTCTCTTTATATTTGTATTTTTTTATTCTAGATATGAGTCCTTATCTTAGTGACTTCTTAGTCGTTTTTTCCGCTTGAAGCTTTCATGCTCAAGGCAAGAGGCTACAAAAGCGCTGCTTAACTTTCAGAATGCGATGTACTCAGTGGTCTTTCTGGTGGAAGGTACTTAATTAGGACGAGTATCGCAGGCGTATTAGAAAACCTCACGGAGACAATACGTGTACGATAGCATCTACCTCCACTGCTCCATCTTCTTCCCATCTTGCTTTTCGATCTCTCTCCCTACAGTATACTCTCTGCCGACTGTATACTGTACCGTTTAGAGGAGAAGTCAGGATAAGATTTTTAGGGGTCACTGCTGACCGACGCATGAGTCATATTGCACGCTTGTCTGCGCAGTTTCCACACATACACGCACACACACACTCACAGCAAACAATTCTTCATCTCCGTAGATATGATTCCCGTCATCTTCCTCTTCTATAGCTATGCCGATCTCTATAGTGACCGCCTCACGAGATGGGAAGCACGAATAAAATGGGAACAACTTTCCACTTCTTTCTCAGAATTCCCAAATGTTGCAGGAATTTAAAATATAAAGCCCACCTTTGATGTGGTAAAATTTAAAGAATCTATCTCTTTGAATTTATTTTTTCTATGATGAGTAGTAGGTTTACAATCCCTTCCCTTTTGTCATATTATCAAGTGACCAAAGCGAACAATTCTTTGATTTTTTTCTCTTCTCTGAAAAAAATTTTTTTTTAAAATTCTGATTTTTCCCGCGAACAAACACCACACATTTCAGTGCCAGGTTTTTAATGAAAATCAAAATATCAACTTGTATCACCGTTTTCAAAAAGCAAAACCATTGCTTCCAAGAAAGAAAATATTTATAGGAGAAATAAAATTACAAGAATAGTTACAGTATATTCTTCCTTAGATTAATATACAGTAGTTTAGCCTGTCTTCCCGAATAAATGACACAAAAATTTCGGATTGTTAATTATGTCGGAAGGAAAATTTTGTTTCTTTAAAAATGATCGGTTAGTAAGAAATGTTGGGATAGAAAATATCGAATGATCATCCCAGCAGATGTGCGGATTTTCAGTTCTAATGTTGTACGTATAAAGATCAATGTTCATTCAATGCATCTATTGCATTAACGAAAAAAGGAAAGAGGTCAATAAAATACAAACAAATATATGAGAAATGTCTACGCCAAATATGTCACCGACGACTTTGACAAATAGTATTAATTATTTCTTTGGCATGCCCCGAAATTTGAAGTTACCTGACATACACATGACTTACTCTGAATCAAGTTCATGTACCTGTCATTTAATGTTGGAAGATTAACGAATACGAAAACGGAATAGAAAAATCAAGCCAAAGTAGAAAAACATTAGATATTTAAACTCGACCGGTTTTGCTTATACATTATAACCAGTTTCAAGCAATTTCAAAAGTGGAGATAAACAGAATAAACAAACAAACACTAGGTTACATACAGATTAACAATTACTTAGAAACAGACAAAACGTAAGAAGCACCATTAATTGTCAGAGAAGTGTTCAGAGTTGGGGAGCAGTCCTTGATGTAAATCGTCTCCCGAATTACCAGATCGAAATTGTCACAGTCATTACACAGTGTGCGGAATTGATCGAGGTTATACCAGGACAGTCACACTTGAGGAGAGCCTCGTGGATTGCTCCAGGACTCTTTCGATGTTCGGTCACGCGAGTGACTAAATGTCGTTTAGTTCGTCCAATATACTGTCATTATATATAAGACATGCCACGATGGATCGTGGAAGAACATTGGTATACGACATTAGCCAGCAGTGATCTGGGTGTAGCAGCCTGAAGCAGATCCTCAATCCATCGTTGTCAATCAACCGCCGGTTCAGAGGTTTGGTCAGATTCAAAGAGGGACAACCAAGAAAAGGCAAAGTGAAAAATAAGCCAAATGGATAGTAGGTCTATTAGAGCTAACGGTAGAAAACTTAGATTGAAGAAAACTATGCACATGAGAGAGGAAAAAACTTTTAGGGAAATTGTTTAAAGTAAAAATTCTAGTTAAACCATTGATTTCCTTGTGGAAGAGGGACCAAGAGTGGTTATTTCTAAAGGACAGATTTAGTAGACAATGGAGGAGTTAAGCATTATAATTATAGTCCTGCTATATAATGCTGCGACTTCCACACTGACAAACACCTTAGAACGCAAGCTGGACTCATGTCATTCTGCCTTATTGCGTGTGATATGCCTACAACATCAGATGGCCGACGAGAATGTCGAATATGAATCTCTATGCAAGAGCCCACTAAAGACACCAAGTTCGATCCTGCAAACACGCCGACTGTCCCTGAGGGGACATCTCATCCGCTCGATGACATATTGCCCCAAGTGATTCAAGATGTTCTCTTGTGGAGACCAGATACTCCTTTACTCGAGGATTGAGCACTAGGACAACCTGCCTCTGCCGCTTGCTATCGGATGCCTATCCTCCTGAAACAGCGACATCTCTGTCACTTTGTATGCTGACTGAACGAGTCCAAGAACATTTGATTTGAGTTTTCCAACTGAATACTTCTTCTGTTTTTTTGTGCAGGTATCACTGACCTCACATGTAGAAATTTCTATTTGTTTTTTTAATTATATTCTAATAATAGTAGAAAAAGTGGAGCTGCCAGAGGGAGACACAAATAAGAATAGGAAGGCTAAAGATGAGTTGGATTCTAATTTTGAGCTGAATTTAGTACTGTATTAGGGGACAACTATTCATGTGGGCAAGGAAGGAGTCAAAATCGAAATCCGGGGAAATAACCAAGAAGGTATCATCTACATATCTACAGTAGAAAAGAGGGCGTTGATGTTGGGAAGTCAACCAATTAGATTCATTGTGAGAAAGAAAAAGATGAGGTAATGTGGGACGAAGATAATTCCAAAACTTAGGCTTAATGTTGTAATTTTGAAAATCAATCTAATGATTGTTCATTCGACTAATCCATAAGCGGGCAAGCGTTTCAGGTCAGGGGCCGTGTAGCACTTTTGGGATATCTCAAGAGTTAGATCAGGTAATCAGAGGCATTCCTGTCACCATAAGTAGGTCGAAATCTTCTTCTTCGTTTCTAAAATACATTTAAAATTTACATATCATGTGTGTAATGTTGTATAGTTATTTTAACCTTTATTATTATCGCGATACTTAATCGAATTCGCCTAATTTCCTTTTGGTGATCCTTTCTACACAATAGCTAGCACAATTTCGTTTTTATAAGTGCGTTTCTGTCATCATAGAGTTACAGAATTTTGCGAAGGTATTTACACAGTGTTTCAAAAAACTATAAACATTTCACAGCGGGAAATATTCGCTACATCCTATCGATCAAGTTTCCAGTTACACTATGTGTATGTCAACACGTCTATAGCCTTTTGGTTGCTGTGGGAAATGCATGTTTTCGCATTATTTAGATTATCCTGTACAAACATGTTGCATACCGTTCGGAGGTCCAATGCAAATATTCAGGTCACCCAATGCCGGTATTTGCCCCCGTTCGGCATCCCACAAACTACTGCTGCACTTTGCTACTCATCCATGTTCACCGACTGTCAAGTCAACCCAATTGCCATCCCTCGACAAATTGGGATATGTAGATGGATGAGGACAGGAGAGAGGGAGAGGAACTTAAACTAATTTGATATTTATATCGAATGATGCGATGTCTTCTCTGCATCTGTTTTATGTCTGACGTCTAGCTATTGGAGCATGTTTTATTGCTTTCTAGTTCTACACGCTGATAATTTCATAGAGACTAACAACCTTTTTATTTATTTTTTACTTTTTCAAGTCGAGATAGCATAAATGTTAACCATACAAAATATATCGATGAATAATAAACCGATCGCTAATGATGAATAAATTGATGGCGCAGGCAGTTGATTCGGTTCTGTTCAGGCACCGACGCATCCGCAGGAAATATCGAATTCTGCATTTTTAATTACGACGCATGATATCATTCAAACTCTTCAACTTTGGGGATCAAATTGACAATATTGGATAAAATTGAGAAGTATTCCGATCAAATGTAGAAGTAGTCACATAAAATTAAGATTAATAGGAAAAAATGAATATTCCGATCAAATTGCAAATATTGGATAAAATTAAGAAGTATTCCGATCAAATTGAGAATATTGGATGAAATTGTGAAATATTCCGATCAAATTGAGATTATTGGTGAAATTGTGAAGTATTCTGATCAAATTGAGAATATTGGATGAAATTAATAAGTATTCCGATCAAATTGAGAATATTGGATGAAATTGTGAAATATTCCGATCAAATTGAGAATATTGGATGAAATTAAGAAGTATTCAGATCAAATGTAGAAGTAGTCGCATAAAATTAAGATTAATAAGAAAAAATGAATTTTCCAATCAAATTGCAAATATTGGATGAAATTATAAAGTATTTCGATCAAATTGAGAAGAATATTGGATGAAATTGTGAAGTATTCCGATCAAATTGAGAATATTGGATAAAATTGAGAAGTATTCAGATCAAATGTAGAAGTAGTCGCATAAAATTAAGATTAATAGGAAAAAATGAATTTTCCAATCAAATTGCAAATATTGAATGAAATTAAGAAGTATTTCGATCAAATTGAGAAGAATATTGGATGAAATTGTGAAGTATTCCGATCAAATTGAGAATATTAGATGAAATTGTGAAGTATTCTGATCAAATTGAGAATATTGGTTGAAATTAATAAGTATTCCGATCAAATTGAGAATATTGGATGAAATTGTGAAGTATTCCGATCAAATTGAGAATATTTGTTGAAATTAAGAAGTATTCCGATCAAATTGAGAATATTGGATGAAATTGTAAAGTATTCCGATCAAATTGAGAATATTGGATGAAATTGTGAAGTATTCCGATCAAATTGAGAATATTGGTTGAAATTAAGAAGTATTCCGATCAAATTGAGAATATTGATGAAATTGTGAAGTATTCCGATCCCATTGAGAATATTGGATGTAATAAATAAGTATTCCGATCAAATTGCAAATATTGGATAAAATAAAGAAGTATTCCGATCAAATTGAGAATATTGGATGAAATTGTGAAATATTCCGATCAAATTGAGAATATTGGTGAAATTGTGAAGTATTCCGACCAAATTGAGAATATTGGATGAAATTGAGAAGTATCCGATCAAATTGAGAATATTGGATGAAATTACGAAATATTCTGATCAAATTGAGAATATTGGACGAAATTAATAAGTATTCCGATCAAATGTAGAAGTAGCCTCATAAAATTAAGATTAATAGGAAAAATAGAATTTTCCAATCAAATTGCAAATATTGGATGAAATTGTGAAGTTTTCCGATCAAATTGAGAAGAATATTGGATGAAATTGTGAAGTATTCCGATCAAATTGAGAATATTTTGTTAAAATGAAGAAGTATTCCGATCAAATTGAGAATATTGGATGAAATTGTGAAGTATTCCGATCAAATTGAGAATATTAGATGAAATTGTGAAGTATTCCGATCAAATTGAGAATATTGGATGAAATTATAAAGTATTCCGATCAAATTGAGAATATTTTGTTGAAATTAAGAAGTATTCCGATCAAATTGAGAATATTGGATGAAATTGTAAAGCATTCCGATAAAATTGAGAATATTGGTTGAAATTGTGAAGTATTCCGATCAAATTGAGAATATTGGTTGAAATTAAGAAGTATTCCGATCAAATTGAGAATATT
>JAUYWV010107519.1:0-12850 GCA_032274565.1 Nematoplana nigrocapitula
CAGATACTAACCCCCCCCCACGCCTTTAGATCTTATTCTACGTTGTCCCACACACTTATCTTAGTTATAACGTATAAAATTAATGAAAGTCTTAAAATATATAATCGTAATACCGTTTATGTGTAATAAAATACAATAAGCTGTATATTTCTTTATGTTTAAATCCAACAATTCTAAAATACTTTTAATTCAAATTTATTTTTACGTACGAAAAATTTATACTACTACTGAGAAAGTAGAAAGTGGTATATGGCAGTGAACAGCTTAGAAAATTAGAAAATTAGAAAAAAGAAATTCCTAATTTTTGTTAAACATATATACACAATTTCATCAAAATATATAAATATAGACATGAGATATTAAAAGAGTCAACACTGTGTATCCCTACTCTGTTGGCCCACAGACACATCTTTTGTTTACTTTCATAGATAAACTTTGAATCTTCTGCCATTACCATGCCATCCGGATAAATGCAAAATGGTCTATTGGATCCAACGTTTCTTCTTTTCCGCAATTCGTCAGGTGGGCATCGACGCCCTGTTATATTTATTTGCACTGTTTGCTGCTTCTTCGCAAAAATTTAAATAATATTACCGCCCTTTCCTTAGAATGTTTCATCAACAATGTCTAAACAGCTAGAGTATCTTGTCATTAATAACTGATAATTAATAGAGAATAATTCGTAACAATTATTAGTAGACATGCGTGTACCGATGGTTACAGGACATAGTGCACTTACTAGGTAACGGTACAGTAAGATTGTGCAACTTTTTCTGTTATTGTCCTGAAATACAAATTTATATCCGAATTTTAGAACATAGAACCAAATAACTAAACATACAATATCAAAACTGATAAAATACTAATATATACCGCGCTAGAAAAGCTACTACTGAAGTTTAACTAATCGTTCTTTTAAAAAATCGAAAAATAATACGTCTGTTTAACAAATACGAAGCTCCACTAATACACAATTGATTATTTAAAACAGGAAAATTGTCCTTGATATGATTGACCTCCTTGATGGCCAGATGAAAAAGATGGGAATGATGGAATGAATGCGCCAGCCATTGAGAAGAAGATTGACTCCGTGTGCTTGGCAGTTGGCACTTGTACTGTGTCTGCGAGAAACTGCCAGCGAACAATTGCAAAATTAATTGTTGGCAATTTCGTCGTTGATGATGAAGACAGAAGTAGGCGAGCATTGATCATATATGATGAAAAACTCACTTCGTGGGGAAACGGATCAGTCCGGTGAAGAAGTTAAGGGTGATTTGGAAAACTGGTTCGCTTCAAAACCTGTAGAATTTTTTGCAAACCGCATAAAACAACTTCCAGAACTTTTGCAAAGATGTGTGGACTATTTTCAACATTTTAGAGACACTAACGAATGATGTTTTGTTTGTATTTCTCAATTTACAAGTTGTCTTTATTGGTAAAATAAATATTATTTTCTATCGGACTAGACTTTCGTTCCAATCCTATAACATAACTTTATACATAATATATATATATATATAGGCACTTTGCCAACTGTCAACATGATGCAACAAAAGAATAACATAATCGAACCGAGAGCCAAGGTGTCAATAGTGGAATAAAATTCTATTACATTTGACACCTGACAATTAATAAAAAATCAGAACTACTAAGCATAAAACAACAGTTGACATTTTACCAAACAATGATTTTACTTATTAGAGATGATAAAGAGAAAAAATATGAAGAAATTATAGTTTCATTAATTATTATTATTTTAATTATTTATTGACCCAAATTAGTTTTTTAATTAATTACGCAATTTCTTGATTTCTAGGAGGTGAAAAAAATAAAAAATAAAAAAAGCAAAAGGGCGCAAAGAGAAGCCAAACTAAAAATAACTAAAACTGACTAAAGTTGGACTGCAGGTTCAATCAACATCCCTACACCGCTACAACTAGACCACTACTAAAGATTCAGAGAAATCCACATTTCAAATGATTTACATTGGTCCACTTTCATCAGTGCATCAATCAAGAAGGCAAACCGGAGTCTTCATCTCTCTCGTGTCTTGAAGCCACTGGTGAAGAAAAATGACCTAGTGAAGCTTCATATTGCGCTCGTTCATTCAGAGTCTATTGGATTATGGTTCCTCTGTTTACGTCGGTTCAATTCGAACTGAAGACCGGAAGGGTATTCAGAAACTATAGTATCCCGTTCTCATCGTATTATTTGCGGTGTACAGTGCTCACAGAACTACCTGCCTGACCCGGATGAAAGAAGGCATACCCAGGCTGTTAAACTCTTTGAGAGGGCCCTCGCGGACGGATCCCATGTTCTTCATGAACTCATGCCTCTCTTTTTACCCAGTGGTCGCCGCCTGTCAAATCCGGTTCGACAACGGAAAAAAGAGCTTCATCTTTCATTCAATTTATGACCCTACACTATAATAATGCCCATAATTGACTGTTATTCGTTCCTCCTACCATTTGTTCATTCTAGTACATTTCCAATTGTCTCTGATTCCCATTCTATAGTTAATTAAACACTTTATTTATTTTTTTATCTTATAATTTATAATCACATGTCAGATATATGTAAGCGATCAAATGTTTTTGCACAATATATTGCAGAAAAACAACTTTTTCCAATTGAACAATGTGTATTCAATATTTATGTTCATTTAAAATATACACAAGCTCATCCGAAGATCTAAAGCTTGTTGGTCAGATTTAAAATTATTGGTGTTTTGTTCCTTTTCTCTTTTCTGAGGTGCAGCGGAAACGGTATTTTACGAAATCGTCGGCTCTCATTCGTCAGTTATTGTCGACCAATTGAAATCCAACATCTCTTACACGTTGAGGGTCCAAGTGCTGACGAAGTGGGGATTTATTTATAGCGATGCGGTGTTGGTAAAGCCGGCCCACCTGACTGAATTTAGTAAGACTGTTTCTATATTTGAATGTGCACCGTTTTTTGATGGTGCATCATTGAGTATTTACGGCTTAATTAAAATAATAAAGGCATTCTTAACAGATTTTACCAGTGTAATGTAACAGTAAGAGCTGCATGCCTCAAATTAATCATACATTTTAAAAATATATTTAGTAGTATAGTTAGTTACAAACATAATATATTGAATATTAGCTAAATGAAGTATACATAGAATGGCAGTCTATCAGTGTTTTGAACCAAACTCAAAATTAGAATTTAGACGCTTCACATTAGGGGTGTAGCACAATCGACAATATTGATTGCCTAGCACTTTATAATACAAAACACACAAAATAGTGCGGCTCATCTGAAGTTCATCTACATATATTTTTTGGGGCCTTTAATATAACGATGATCTGTGTTCCTTCCTTTCAGCAGACATTGGTTTGCTACTCGACTGTATTGATCTATTGTACAGTGTGGATGACGTTTCTGGTGGTCTGTGTGTCTGTACAAGTGTCATAAAATAGCATGATTGTCTTTCAAATGATTCCAACTACTGACCGGGCGAGTTGGTGACTGGGATCCACATGTGACACTGTCACTTATTAATTATTGTTTTCGTCTA
Source organism: Nematoplana nigrocapitula (assembly GCA_032274565.1). NCBI lineage: Eukaryota > Metazoa > Platyhelminthes > Proseriata > Nematoplanidae > Nematoplana > Nematoplana nigrocapitula. The sequence continues at coordinate 3,542 of JAUYWV010107519.1, forward strand.
TTTAGATTAGTGCATACATCTATAGTATAGTACATCTCCTGACATTTTAGATCCCTTTCCCGTGGTGATTTTGTCTTACAAACGAACCATTTACAATTGTTCAGTTAACACACTGGACTGCTTTGCCCCGGATGCATTATGGAAAGAAGATTATCGCATAACAAGTACGTCGTCTTATTATCGTATTTAATACTATAGATTATTTGTGTTGTCTGATTGAGCGTTTGACAATTCCATTCGTAAAATTCTGCAGTCAGCATGCAATAAGAATTTAGGTAGCCACTTGCTCCTTACGATTCCCTTCCTTCTACAGTATACTGTAGAGTCGTTATTATTTATCGATCAATCCGGGACAGAATTCGACTGGACGTCACTTTTGCGTCTGTAATTGTGTACAATCAAAAAAACTACAAATAATAAATGCCGACTTACATACACACGTATAATAAATTATTGTATGTATATTTATGTATTTGTATATTGAAGAGGAAGCAATCATTCGCATAATATAATCATCAAATTCCATAAATCTTTTCTGACATATAAAATAAGCATGAGAGGGAAAATGTTTACTAACCTTATATAAAAATGTAAGATCAAAAGAAAACTGGTATTTCTTGAACAAATTTATTGCGACATGTTTCGGTTATATAGAATTTATTGAAAGACCCTTACAAGAATTCGCATTCAAGTTAACGTACAGACTAATATATACTATATTCGTGCTCAGGAAAGATTTGCCGGACCGCAGTGGATAATATACGAAAATGTCCCGCAGTGCATAAACAGCTAACACACACCTCTGAAATCTTTACGACATTTATACCGTACATGTCCATTCTACTAACAACAATGATAAAATCGACTGTGCAGTGCAAATTATTTTTTCTTTGAAAAGGTATGTCGGCGAATATTCGTGGACAGACGTTTTTCACTGCCGACAGCGATGGAGATGTTTTCGAACGCTCCATCATCAGCGGAATGCAGAGGGTGACTAGTGTTGGCAAGCAGCTAGGATCGAAACTGAAAGTCGAATACGACTGGTTGAACCACCAGCTCTATATACTCACACAGAAAGAGGTATATATTATCTTCAGCTTGACTGTAACATGCTCCTTGTGTTTTTTCCAACAATTTCCTCAAATTTTCAGATCAAGAGATACGACAAATTGGAGAAGACACTTGTGAATCTCTGGGCACTACCCAGTTACATTAAACCAATGGATTTTCTCATTGATCCAATAAGCGGGTAACCGCCGATAATGTACTTCATAATTTATTTTGCGTTTGTTTATTTATCATATGTAAAACTTGTGGAGATAATTATAGTAGTGGGAGACATGGTGTTACGAAGACCAGCAAGAAGCTTTCAAAAGCTAAAAGAAAACATTCAAAGAATGGCAGAAAGACTTCTGTGATTAAGAAAGTGACTGCTGTATACAGAGAAATACAATCGAGCGGAGAAAAATGTCGCCAAGGCAAAAGGTAAAGTTGTTCGCTAGATATATATACGAGGAACTCAACACCAAGGAATGGCCGACCAAGAACTACAAGATTACAAAAGCGAGGTACAGACAGACAATGGACATCAAAGGAGTAACCATCCTAAGACACAATGAATGCAGTAGCAGTATCCTTGTAGACAGAGATGGAAAGATAACTTCAAAGAACTACTCAATATGGAGAACGAACATCTACTGCGACATGTTATGAAGTGAGGATATTGGAGCTGGAATTGTTGTAGTGGACATTAAAGAAAAAAATAAAGAAACAAGACTATGGTGGTATAGTCACGTTCAAACGAACGATCAGATAATCAAATAAGCATCCAAACAAACAGTGATAGGCATTAGATGTGGAAGAAGACAACTGCGATGGAGGGACTGTCTGAAGAAAGAAATGAAAGAGAAACAGTTGGTGGATGAGGACACCCAAGACCGAAAGAAGTGTCGTCAACCAATTCGTCGAGCTAATCCATTTTCTACATGGGCATAACATCTTGATGCAGAAAACGATTGTTTGATAGAGTAGAGTAAGAAGAACAGAACATAAATTGAATAGTAAGCAAGAGATACTGTTGTTTGATTCTCACAACTTCTATAATGGACAACAGTATCAGACCAGTCATCATCCAATTATCATATATGATTGCACATATTCTAGCAGTTTCATCGTTGAACTTTGTGGTCCAAAGAAAACACAATAAATATTGCAAAGGAGGCACACTTGTTAACGACTAGCCGGGTAAGACAACTATACCGCACAGCAGATCTGGTCGAGAATCATGGACCAAAGCTAAATGTAGACAGACATCTGAGAGATTTTGTTGACTTTAACTATTATCCTAATACTTCTAGACAACGCACAAGGCTCTCATTAGGGTCCTGATCAAGAAGGAGAGTGAGAGGCACCGAAGAGAAGGCATTCTGGCCATATGGGTGGAATGCCCCATGGAAGGGTCTCTTTAATGATGGACGGCACGGTGCCGAACCTCATCGTGGTAATGGAATAATTGAAAATGTAGAAAATCTTATCAGCTTATGTGCAAAGTGGACAACAGCAGGATACTTTGAAGACTCCGGTCACAAACATGACAGAATGACACCTCAGCAACGTTGTGTTTTATCCACCTGGTGTGACGGGAACACCCATTGCTCCCTGAACCCAACATTATCCCCATAAACCGGATACTTCCTTGCAATCATGGAAGCGGTGACAGTAAAAAACAAGCCAGTTTGCAAAAAGACGATTCTTATGTATGTATTAAAGAACAAATGTTTATTTTAGGTACCTCTTCTTGCTCTATTCCCCTGCCAACCGAACATCCGACAAATTCAAATTCACTCTGGAACAAAGGGTCCTGCCTCCTCCGTTGGTGTCCGACCAGGACTGGTCATTGCCAAAGATTATCAAATCGCGCAGTTTCACCTCGGACATACGTCTAGCGGGCCTGACCGCTAGTCTGCTCAACCGGACTCTCTATATTCTGCAGAAGTCGTCCATTATCCGGGTCAACTATGCGATGAATCAGTGGAGCGCCGCATTTAGATTTGAATCTTTTCGAAACGTCGACATTGCCAACAGTCAGCAGATCCATTTCCAGTACAACGGTCGAGGATTTTTCCTGCTGTTGGATAATGTACTCGTTTCCCTGGAATGGATCAATGATGGCACGGAGCTGAGTTTCATGAATATTAAAATGAAGGACGATTCGATATGCGTCCTGTCCACCGCAACACAACCCAGGCCCGGTAATTCCAACCAGATACCATTTAATAATCCCTTTCAGTTAAAAATAAAAGTGGTAACACTTTCTGAGCTTAAAGTGTAAAAACCGAGTTACCATATTCACAGGACGAATACTGTAAAGGGTTTTGACATTCCTCTTTGTTTCGTGGATACGTTTGCTTTTGACCTTATTGTTGTATCGCAACTGGTCATCGGCATCATGACTGCAATGTCCACAATAACGTTGACCATCATGGTTTTCCACCTCTTTCGATCATTACTAGTTCTTAAGACTGCATGATCTGCAACGATCATACATTTACTCAGACTGCTAATGTATGTTTTAGTCATTGTCTTCCTCTACTTTATTCTCCGTGGATCTTACCCGTCATAACCTTCTTTTCTTCGTTTCACATTACATGTCCAAGAAATTCTAGCTGTCTTCAACGAATCTTTTTCAGAATGCTTCGTTTCGTTTCTGCACTGCTCAATACTTCCTCGTTCGTCACCCGGTCTGTCCAAGTTATTATTGTTTAATTGGTTCTATCGCAAAGTCCAGGCCCCCAATATGGACTATAAACGACCGCCGTTAGGTCGAGAGCTTTTCCCTCTGTGACGCGTACCGTACTGGTTTGCATGGTTCACCCATATTATGCTCGCTGGAAAGATATGCGGAGAGGCAAAACTTGTTGCGGAAGAGCCGCCCAAGGGGCATCTGTAGCGTCGAGGCTACGGTAGTGTTTGCATGCCCTTGCGAGACTCCCATTCCGTGCACCCAATTTACACATGGGGAAGGGAGCTCCCTGCGCCCGTGTCGTTCGCTGATCCTTAGTGGCGTTATCTCTTCACGACGTACCAGCTTACGGCAGACAATTCTAACCGCGTAAAGGTGACATCGGACGACTTGAGGAATGAGCCCGAACTTCCTTGACGGGTCCCGCAGAAGAAGTGACTGGTTGCAGTTGCCGTTTTACTTCAGCGCACTGGCCTAACTATGTAGCTCAAGCGCTTTCGACGCCCACTGAAATGAATCACACCCCTTAAGAAAGTCTCCAAGATAATATCCTCCTCCTAAGAAACTGCATCTCTACCGATACAATTTGTTTCTTCACTTCTTGTGAGAATATCCAGCACTCGCTACCATAATTATGTGCGAATCGATATTACGTACTAGAATTAGGGGGCTAACGATGTCAGAAGCCTCTCGGCCGGCCAGTGAGCTAATAGATATATTACTATTATAACTAGATTGGAAATAGCCGCCAGTTAACAATAGAGCTGGCAGCACACATTTTTCCCTGGATGATTTCGCTCGCCTCACTCACTCGATGCGACTGTAGAGTTTAGCAGCGAGTTATCAAAACTAGGTAAAGTCGTTATCGGAAATTTTTTTATAATATTTAAGTTATGCTGCTATAAGTTATATAATTATTGTATCTTTCATCCAGGCACACATTTTTATATAATTTTTATTCATATCTGTGTTATATTTCATGTAGTTTTGCCTCTTTGAAATTACGTGAATTTGCATTGAAATCAATTGAAACGAATCAGAGCTAGCTATCGATCCGCGCTGCGTCACCAAATCTCACGCCATATCGTCATCACGCTTTCGCCTGCGCCTGTCTGGAGAGCAACCGACAGACAAAACCCGACAGGCAGCCAATCAGAGTCGCGGAACGAGTTACTAAAAATATAGCAATCTGTGCCAAAATCGTCCTCGATGTAACCGCTTCTGCTATATGCGTAGATCTTAGGTCGGCCGTCCGGGAAATAAGTCAGAAATTTGATTATAGTATCCATATATATATTCTTATCTTTGAGGATGCTTCCAAGCTTTTGAAATGCATCCTGTGCCATTACGCTTAAATCCTCAACTAACACCACGAAAATAAACCGTGCTAAACTTCTAACTTTTCTGAAATAAAATGATCGTTATTTATTTCTGGGTTTTTCATCGATTTCTCATCAATAATGCTATACTAGATTTAATATTTGACATACATGTTTATTATTTTTTGAAAGTAGCCTACATTATCCAAATAGTAAACATATCATATATAGGGTAGACAGTCGCGTCATATTATATAATATATCATTTTGAATGCTTTTACCACAAGATTTAAAGCTCTTTAGTTTTTACTGATTTTATTAGCAAATAAATATTACAAAAATAGCATTTAACCGTACAGTAAAAACATATTTTCTGCCTACCAATTTCCGTTGCTATGTTTAGACCTAAAAATCGTCGCTTTTGATTGGTTGAAAGAGATTTCAATCAAATTGCACGTAATTTCTATCTTTTACTATTATCCTGTTTACTCTACTAGATGCCATACATATGCGAAGATTTTTGATATTACCAATTATTGTAGGTGTATTTTCAACGTAAAACATATTATCTAACATCGTCAGTCGGCTGCTTTCACCTTCTATTCGTTCTGCTAGACTGATTTTCTGGAATGTTTTCATAAAGTGTTCTAGTTGTGTCGAAGTTTTCATGTGATGTGTTTAGCGTATGGCTTTACAATGTATATTTTAATGTACATCTACAGCATGTGTCATTCACTGAAAGATAGGATATATGATTGCCATCACTTAGATTAGTTGTTTTGGCTTGCGGAATGCCTGAAGTGAAAATTATCTTTTTGGTACTACTGTATGTATTAATTATTTTTGCGAAAGTTTTATTTTAAAGTTTCCATACAATATCTTATCGTTTCTCGAGTTTTTTAAAAACCATTGAATTGTTTCTGATTTGATAGACTCTCGGAGTGTCATAAACAGGCACTTTATTTTAGACCCTGGGTCTAAAATATTAAAATAGATTATTTTAGAGCCTTTTTTAAATTTTATTTTAGCTCCCTCTATATTCTCTTTTTTTTACGCGTAGGATACTCAAAGAGGACGACTTTCTTTGCATAGAAGTGTTAATTTCTTCCTTTTATCACACAAAGCACTTATTTCATCATATTAGTTTCGAAAGTTCTTCAAATTGTTTCGTGTGGACACACCATTTCAAGGAAACGTCCGTCAGAGATTGCCTGAAGCTGTCTTTTCTGTATCCCGTGTCAGAGAAGTCGGCCTCGATGGGAGCCGTGGTTGGGACGACAGAGGCCAGGCCCCTACAAAACTCTTCCAGCGTCTGGACTTGAACACGATCTCAGTCTGCCCAGGCACCCTTAAAACCTGTTTCTGGTTTTTGTGAGTCGATCATTTCAGCAAAGTTTGGTTCTTCCTTGTACTGTATGTTTCTAAGAGTGAAGCGTGCTGCACTTCAATTTCTTCAATGGTTTCAGCTGTCCACCCGGCAGCTCGGAGGCGGGGAAGCTGCTGTCTCACAAGTGCAGTGACCTCAGATCATTTCATTTTGACAAGTTGACTAGGAAGGACTGTGGAAAGATCCTTCCCTCCCAGGTCGAATTCCGTTTCGAGGCGTCTTATACGGCTTACCAAACCGATCGCACTGTCAATAGATTTAACGGAAAACGTAGGTGAAAAAATTATTTGGGAGCTAAAATAAGGAATTTTATTTTAGCTCATTTTAGACCCTCAGAGGCAAAGGGTCTAAAATAAAGTGGCCTGGTCATAAATGTTTGGATAATTATTGGCAGTACACATCCAGTTATTTCCACGTTTACGTGTCATAGTGGCAATTTAAATGGACAATATTTCATATTGAAATTTCTATACTATTACTGCGTGTCTTTTTTACTGTGTGTGTATGGTGGGTCAGTTCCCGTGTCATCGCCTGATTTCTTGCAAATGGTTTGTGGAAGCGATCGTTGTCGACTTTCATGGCCATCTCTGTTACCCGAAACAGTATCCAGTAAGTATTTTGTAAGTATTTTCATTGGCCGATTTCTGCATTTTTAGCCAGCTGATTCCAAGCATCTTTCTGTAGCCGTTCATCTCAAAGGCATCTACATTTTTCTCAATTTGATCCGGCACTATCCAACTTTTGCATTCATATTGCCCTCTTCAGCTTTAGTTTGTTATGTTTTAGATGTGTTTTGGACTCCTCATTTTTAGGCTCCTCTGTGCATTGGCTGCTTGCCCAATATTTTGGTATTATCGCTTTAAGATATTTAAAGCTGTGTACACCTTTCCAAAATCTTGATTATCAGTATATTGTTTCCTCTAGTTTAATTATCACGATTTTTATTTTTTGTCTGCTGGCGGATATATTGTCGAACATGACTATAATAAAATTCCCTCGTCCCTGGTTGACAGCTGTGTCAATCGAGTACTTAGCGACCCGAAAGGGTTCGTTTGGTTTGATGCCGGATCTTACAGGTAGCGCTGGGTACCGTGCGACAGAAATTATGTACCATCAAATCATTATATATGATTTTCAAAAACATACTACTCCTAGTAGTATGCAAATAAAAAAATAAATAAAAATAAATAAAAAAGGAGGAAACCGCAAAAAGATAGCGAATACGAATCCACTAACTAAGATTCCTTTAACGATGTACTTCAGACAGAATCTGGGCTTATATTTGCATATGGCAAAATGCAGTATTTCATTCTATCGGTCATATTTGGCATTTCTAATGCTTTTTGTATTTCCGAATCAATTGTCCTTCAAGGTGTAACAGCTTGGAGAAAATGGCACTATCACATTCGAGTTCTCTCGGAAAGTCCATACCCGATGACGTATCGTCGCATTTCAGTGACCGGTGCTGAGGAGTACATCCTGGATGACCTCCCAGCTCAAACTTGCTTCATTCTCCATCTCTACACTGCACGCAACCAGCCTGTAGTCGTGAGTGCCTGCACCCTCATGGGTGAGTGTTTATGGGTGCACGCTGTTTCATTACATAGTTTGCTTGTTGAGTCATCTTCTGCTTTTCTGGACATTCCAGTTTATCCTTTCCAAATGGTAGCGTCTTCCAATACCAAACTGAATATGATACAGTACGAAAACGGCGAACTACGTCTGCTGAAGCAGGTTTCTCATAACTTTCACTTTCCACCTATTGGTAAGTTATGTCATCTGTGCATTGTATATGACTTGCTTTCATTTTTTCAGGTTATTGGCAATTTATGTCTGTGTCATTCTGTGTAATTTATAATCACTATGAAAATTATCTATATGCTCGCATTAAAGTCATACTTGTTAATTTTGAAACGAAATGAGATTAGTTTTCAATTTGTATTTAAATTATGTGTTTTACAGAGATGTGTTTGGCGACATGTAAGTTATACCACAAATGTTAATTTATCAGTTTTCTTCTATAACAAACATTAAAATACAGTATGTTCATAATACTATCAGAATCATTGACATTAAATGAAGAGTTGATGGATAAGATCAACGCTTTCGACATGTGGATGTACATAAGAATGTCTAAACCATCTTATAAAGATAGAAACACTAATGAAGAAGTGCTAAGAATGTCGCTGGAGAGGACAGATCTCTATTGAAGAAAGTGATGAAAAAGAAGATCGAGTATTTTGGGCATGTCATCAGAGGAAACGGGAATCAGAGACAGTTGATAGAAGGAAAAATAATGTCAAGAATTGGCGTATGACCGAAGGGTGTGGCGATCCATGGCAGTCAACCTTCTGGGAAGAAGATGTCACCCAAAGAAGGAGAAGAAGTATGAATAATGATCAAATGCCACCCTGTTTCATGAAACAGAATACGGAGTTGCGTTTAACTATTGGATGAGACAAAAAGTGTAGCTCTAGAAATCGATCGAATCTGTAACAGAAGAGAAAGGGGTGCTTGCACAAACTGGAGAGAGAGAGAAACAGAGAAACGAATGCGTCCACCACAAGTCCCAGTGATCAGTCGGAGGACCTGATGGTCCCTGTTACGAGAGTCATCTTCGGTCTTGCGGATCAGGGCTCTGTATTTCTCAGAGGGCTTCTGCCCCGGAGCTTTTTATGCGTGGTATTACACTAAGCCATTGTAAGACTACCTATCAGTTCCTTCTTTACCGTGCACTAGGTTGGCTTCTCTAAAAAGATATAGTACTACTGTTCGCTTGTTGCTGTTGTTATCGATTGGCTTTCATGGTCGAGGGGACACGTCAGCCCCCCAACCTCCCGGAGGAGAGAGAAATAGAGACA
>JAUYWV010107530.1:0-12849 GCA_032274565.1 Nematoplana nigrocapitula
CGTACGCCAAGAGAGCTGTTGCAGGAATGAAACCTTTACCAAAAACACTTCCTTATATACCTAACTGGAGCTCTCTGATTGGCTCATACTAAATACGCTGCTCTTATTGGATTATATTCTAAGACGTGCTCCCTTTTAAATTGGATAGAATTTCCTCCATACTTTGAAAATTAATCTCAACCAGGCTCCAGCAACTATTCACCATTTTAGAGTACATAAAATTTCTGGACTTAGGTTAAAAAAAATTTCTTCTAAAAATATTGTACATATAAAAATTTCTGGACTTATGTATAAAAAATTTGCAGGGGGGTTGGCCTTCGGCCTATACTGTGGACAACTTTTGACAACACATTGTCATGACTTGCCAGCGGTGGGGAGGGGTGTGTGCTCGGGAAGTACCATCTTTACTACTTCCGTCGAGATTTCGAGCACTTTGGCAAGAATACGGTGGAGCAATCGGTACGGAGACGAATAAAGGCCCATCGCATCGACAACCATATGAAATGAACGTGAAAAATGCAGATAATATTAGTCAGCACTTGAAAAGCAACACTCTTGTTTCAATAGGATAACATTTCGCCAGTGTACTGTAACTCTAATGGTATCCATCCAAAGTCATACAGTTGGTTATACGGTTGGTACGTATAATGCATTAGCTCTCATTCCTCTTCCTAATTGATACGGTGAACAAGATTCATTACTACCTGTCAAACTCAGCGACTAAGCATTTCTCTGAGATTTTCAACATTAGAAGTACCACGGTTTGTGAGGCAGTTTGTACCCTAGTCTAAAGAGATACATCTAAAAAGTCTTTAGCCCCATTAAAATGAATGTACCCCGTATACTCCTCCTTTTGGGTGTCCCATTGTTTTTATCGACATAACAGCAGAAGCTATTTCAATATACTTCTTCTGGACCATTCAGCTAGTGGGTGGCTGGCCGCTGTCTGTGATCAGCTGGCTAAACTGATTCTTCTTATCTCACGATTCTCAATTATTGGTTGGTCTCACATGGTTGAAGGTCTCTATTACACAAGTGCCGTACCCGGCAAGTTAAATTGATATCAAAGTTTCTGCATTTTCTTAGTCAATAGTGGTAGAGGGTATGGTGCGCAAATGTCGTACACATGTCGTCTGAAATCATTTTCTTTTGCCCTGATTGTTTGGTAGACCTGCCCACCAGTGGTTTCTGGGTACGTCTAGATGTAAAGAAAGCTATATTAACGATAAATGACTAGTGGTAGTTGCCGCAAACGATATAAAAGATGTGGAGAGAATGACAATTGAGGCGGTTTCAACCAGTGGTGAGATTAAAGCCGTTTTATAATCTTTAAATTTATAGCATCTATCGCCATCTTGCCACAGATAACTAAAATATAATAATCGTCTGCAAATTTTATTTTCATTCGAAGGATCTTCATTTCTGTTATTCCTGTCGTTTTTTTGGCATTATGGTATCGGTATGTTATTTTCAACTGCGTAATTAGTAAATTGAGACTGATTTCATTTCGCTGACTTGCTTGTGTTCGTGCTTGACCGCCGTCCATTATACTGTAGTGATTTCCATGTCAATCACTATGATAATCATACAGTGGTTGTATTCCGGTACACATGTCAGTTTATCTTGTTAGCTGAGCTCCCGTATTTGGCATTCTGCTCTATCTCTCTCTCTCTCTCTCTCGCTCTCTCTCTCTCTCGTGGATGGATGGTGGTGAGCTTGCGTCAGTTATAACTAACGCCTTTTATTCAGTCTCCTTGCCAACATCGCAGACTATTGAATCCTGCCCATTATTAATTAACATACTTGACGGCAGCATAGCTGGCGTCCTTAGAGCGACTGTGTCGATGGGATGAGGAAGAGGCACACTCAGACAGAGTTTAATCAGTTCTTGTTAGCAGTCAGTTAACATCAGACTGCTGCTACAATTTTTATTGTTTTTTGGAAAGGTAAGGCAATTTTCCACATTGAAGGTATTTATTTTAGTTAAAATAAAATGAAAACACGATAAGTGTTTCCGAATAAACCATCCGATATCACATTGGTCATTTAGGTAATTTTGAATGTGGCACTGTAATGTTTTATCAGCAGCAAATAATCGTACGGTATTCTGGGACTCTATCAGCGTATTTTCTGCGGCGTGACACTAGTAATCAATATTCTTTAAGCCTATCTGTAGGTCTCTGTTGACCCTGTACTCTCTTCCTGTGTGTCAGGTTGAAGTGAAGCCCTACGTGTTGGATGACCAAATGTGTGACGAATGCCAAGGTGTCCGGTGCGCCGGGAAGTTTGCCCCATTTTTCTGCGCCAACGTCACCTGTCTCCAGTATTACTGCGAACACTGTTGGGCCCAGATCCACAGTCGACAGGGCCGGGAATATCACAAGCCCCTAGTCAAGGAGGGCGCAGACCGCCCGCGCACAGTTCCTTTCAAGTGGTAGAGCGCGTCCAAATTACAAATACGTCTTAGAACTCTTCTCTCCCTCCCGCCTCCCTTTAACCTGCATCACTTTACGCCATTCTTTACTTCTCTCATTGCTTTCATATGGGAAATTGTCACATTTGACCCCCACACACTCGCGTCCCAATTTCTGGTCTGGGTTGGTCATTCAAACTTATCGAGACGTTTTTGACTACGTAGTGTGTTCCTTTGTTAGATTTCATCCATGCCCCCCGCCCGTCTGCCGCGGCAGTGAGTTAACATTTTTTACTATTATTATTTGATGATTTTAGGCGTTATTTTGTGTTGCTCTCTCCTCCACTCTCCCCGCGCGCCCGACGCCCCCCCCCCCTCCACCTCACCCCTCCGACTCTTTTTACATTTCTGAAACCCGCGCCACTTTCGTTTCTGCCAGATTAGCACGTCTCGTTTATACGATACTACTACTAGCTTGGGTTTCTATGTTTTTTTGCATTGAATTGATTGTAGCTGTTATATGCCCTGAAATTTTGTATCAATTGTTCGTTTATACTTTCCTTACTCTGTCTCTTTCTATACGTGGCAACGTTTATACTGAGTCTTTGTTTACCGCTATACGACTGACTACTACTACTACTACTACTAAATTGGCTGATTTGATTGATCAGAATTATTTCAGTAATGGTTTTGTACACCGATTTGTGCAATGTAAATTTCTACTTAAGTTGGTTTTAGTAATTATTCTTTGAGTGTTCGTGCGTATGCTTGTCTGTTTGGTCTGTTATATTTTAGTTTGCTTGTTGGTGGGTGCTTGTATTTTAAACAGTACAGAAAGACTTGTTTAAAGTGTTAATGATTTTATTATTCTATTATTAACATTATTACTATATTTTGTTATAACTTTGTGATGTTTCTTCTAATTTTCTGTACACAATGTGTATGCTTCGCAGTTTCCTTTGTGAAAGACTCCATGTCGACATATGCGCCCTTCCTCTTCTTTCCTTCCATATTTTTCACCTTACTATCTCTGCTTACCTCATGCAAACTATAATTTTTCCTCGCATTGAGAATTCAGGGTTTAGGTCTTTGTAGTGTGTGTGTGTGTGTCAACCTTCCTTCAGCCGACCAGCATTATTCTTTTCTCGTGATTATGATTAGTTTCCACATTTTGTGTGATGATGAATCCTCGACGTGCATAATCTGCTGTGAATATGTCATTGTCGTGATTCTTGCTCAGCTACCAAAAATCAACTACCCGTCTCTCTGACAGCTAACTAGCCTATACTGTACCCTGTTCCCTTCTGGATTTATTGATATCTGATGTGTAGGCAGTATAGTTTGCCATCGAATTACTGTTATTGTCGTCCTTGTAGGCTTTCGTAGTATTGTTCGCGTATCTGTGTCTTATCCTATACAGATATATTATTTATAACAAACATCAATAATCAGCGCTTGTGTGTGATGAAGGAGTGGCATCAGGTTTTTCTACAGAACCTCTCTGAGCACTCTTGTACATAAGTTTATTTATATTTGTCTACACTATATGTACTTATTGACTTAGTTATTTATCGATTATTATTGTTGTTTGTCGTGTGTCTGTGTGTCTTGTTTGTGGCAGACTTTTGTTACCTATACTTAACCAACTGACCTACCCTCCCAGGTATGCTCGCACACGCTATGTGTGTGATATCGCCTCTGTCGATCTTTTTAATCAATATTGTGCAATGCATTGACTTCCCCCTTTGCAGTGACTCTAGAGCATATGTTATGTACACTACAAGCTTTTCTTCGTACTTGTGTGTTTCGGAAATAATTCGGCACTGACCCCAGCCCTCACCCTACCCCATAGCAACCATTTTTATATATATGTCATCGTTTTGCTATACCGTAGTAGTTTATTTATTTATTTGCCGCACATCCTCCCGTCGTAATGAAAAGAGACTCACTATGGTATGTTTCTATTAGAAATCTAACATGAGCACACTAGAATGTTTTCGACAATGTTTGGACGCCACCTGCCTATACCTGTTACATCGTCATTAGCTAGCAGGTTGATAGTCGGTATACTTGTATAGTAACAATACATGCATACATACATATAACTATTTGCTATATTGTCAATACTGTGTTTGTTACAGTGTTATCCATCATCGAAGCATTTATTTTCTATTAGATAAGATTTATTTTACATAACTGTTGATGGATTGTGTATTTCTTTTTATATGGTTTGTGTACGCTATACCTAAAGCACCCCTTATACGTCATATGCTTATATACCTTTGCTATGTAAAATTTGAGTTTGCTATTATAGGGCGTATACCTGCAATAATTATTTCTAAATTAATCGATCAGCAGCAACTCGCAAAGACTCCTTCGTGGCGTGGCATGGCCTGCCGTGCGTGGATATTGATTGATTCGTGGATGTAGTGACCATAAATTCGTTCGCTCATTCGTCATTCGTTATCACAATATCGCGTAGCTAGCTCCGTAGAGTGTCATTTTTATTTTGTCTTCTAACCCCCGCATTGTCCAGGCGAAATATTAGAATAGGCAACTCCGCATCACACTACTCTATGGACACCAACCATTTGAGTCGTCTGCGAATAGATGGGTCACACATAACTGCGGCATGATGCTATTTATGAACTGGTCTATGATTTTATTATCTCCATCTTGTTACTGCTACGGTATTCAGTTTGTCGTGCAATTTTTTGTTTTCCTACAAACCACTTTGATATGGGTGTTCGGGATTTTTCTATTAACTTTTCTAGGGTATCTGGCTCTCTGTCACCCATCTCTATACGTACAGTGTGTTTTGTTAGTTGTTACTATTCATATTCACGGCAGTCAAGCAAGTCTCTCTACCCCGAGTACCTACATATAGTTGTGTATTGATATGTTTTATTATTTTTTCAGTTTAGTATTGATCAATGAGACAATGCACCCCGGATATTTTTCATTTTATTGATCCGCTTTCCCCTACATGCCCACCCCTCGAATTTCGTTTTGTACTTATTTATTCTTAGTATCTAAAATAACAACTGCTTTCTCTTTCTACCGCACTTGTTAATATTTATTACCGTTACTGTTATTATTAACATATTTTAGGTTTGTATCAGGTATTTCTCAAGTTTTTTTATATAAAAATTGGTGACTCTCGCTTGTGAAAAGGCATGTGCATTTCCAGAAAACCTAGCTGGGCTCCTTTGATATGTAATTTTGTTTCCTATAGTTAATTTTCTTTCTATCTATCTATATCTATACGTGTATGTTCGTTCACATGCATTGCACTCAAAAAGCGCGCGAGCAGGCCTATATATATAGAATTCATCCCAACAGTGTCGATCCACACCCTATATTGATTGATATAATTCTTATATATAGTACATATATATATAGTACCGAATGGCAAAAGTCGTGCTGCTTTTCCACATCTAGTCTCCCAATAGATTTTGTGCTGAGTTTTGTTTTGCTATATTCATATATTTTGATTACTACTCATTCTTTGTATGCTAGTAAATAATACTGTATGCGTTTTTACCTCACAGTTCTGTCTCGCCCCCTTCTCCTCCCGGCCTCCCTCTTTTATTATGTCTCCTGTCTTGAGCGTACAGCTATACTCTCCCTCTTCAGACGGTGGTCGTCAGATGACGATGTGGATGATGAAATCGGACTTGCTTCTCGTGCGAATCGGTATTTGTTTCCTAATTCTATCTCCCTTTTATTATGATTATGAATATTATTATTATTATTATTATTATACATTGTACTAATTTGGCATGATGTGAGTTGTTGAATGTAAACAAATATTTTTGTCATACCAGTTTTTTCATTACCTAAGCTTTGTGTTTTCTATATCCATATTTGTGTACTGTGTACCGCTATTTACTGATACTACCCTACTGTCTATACTACTTAATTAACGACGTTCAGATTTTAGGTTAGAAAAAAAAATGGAATAAAAAACGAAAAAAATTCTGGTTCAGACCGGTCAAAACAATTTTTGGTATAGAACTGATTTTGTAGACTCTTTTATTATTGGCTTTTGTTTTGTTTGTTTACAACTTATTTTCTATGAAAATTTTGCTTGTTGCGTATATGGTAGTAGTTCAGAGCTACTTCACACATTTGGTATTGCATTGTTACAGCTTCCCTATCTATACGTCCCCCTCCCCGACTCCCATTCTCTTCCCTGATATGCCCTCCTCTTACAGTCATTGTCTCTGGTGACCATCCTGAATACTGTTACTTAATCCATTTCTTCTTCTCCAGCATCTGTTCGAACATTCGAAACCCTTGCTAATCTATCAACTATGTGCCGTTCGCTGTCTTGCCGTGTTGCTATCAGTGCGCGAAAGGCATCTGCCCGCTTCCTCAGCCCGTACTCAGTCTCAAACTATTCCTATTCCTCCAGCAGTGTCTGTAGTTCTAGTTTAGCTTCTTTCCTCTACGCGATCTCAGTATATATACTTTTAGATGTACGCACAGATGGCTCGGAGGCTATGATTGTTATTTGAAGTCTAATTGATATGTACGGTACAAGATAACTTTATATGACCCTCTCCCACCACCCTTCCTCTGTTTCACTGCCGCATATCAACATTCTTTTCCATTATATTGCAAAAAATATGACACTTGTTACACCAGTCTGTTTGTTCTTCGCCTGTTCTTTCTGTTCCGTAATAATGTGCAATTCATTTGGTCGTGTCGATATGGTTGATTATCTATACATCCTTACGATGTTTCAAACGTGGTTTAGTATGTATGCTATTTTTATATAAAAATTTGCTATCTACAAATAACAACAGCAAGTGATCCTATATTATACACAGTGTGGTTATTACCTGTTATCAGTTCAGTTAGTACTGTACAATTTCTCTTTGTATTTACTTACCACCGCTATTATTCATCATATACCTGTAAACATTTATTTTCTTCGTCTTGGCGTTTTGTTTTTGCGTTAGTCCTTCACTTAATATCGGATTACCAAATGGTATATTCACCACTGCAAGCGCCCTTTATTGATCGCTGCTACTAACACTTCTGGGGGAGAAGTTTGATGAGTCTCCATCCAATCACAACACTCCTACCAAATCGCTTTCTCAACATTTCCGCATGCAGAATCAATAAAGGGTGCATTTGGAGGCTGTTTCTTATATAGTAATGCTACTGTCACATACCTCATTCATAATTACACACTTTTAACTGCAAGACTCGACTTTTTATTTCTTTTAAAAATATGTTGAATGTATTTCAATCGCGAATTATTTTTTCGTAATTTCTTCTTCAATTTCCCCTCTTGCGAACCGGCGGGCCAATCCTCGCGACCAAGGTGGTTAAGGAATCCCAAGAGCTTTCTCTCGTCCTCAAAAATAGAGCGAACAGTAGGGGAGGGCCCCAGAGTGAGAAGCGAATATCCACGCAGGCTAGATAGAAAAGAAGAAAGTGCCTGGCATATTCAGGATGACCGAAGTCACTGGGGACAGATGTTGGAGGGTACCCAGCGAAATCGTGCCGTAGTGGCTTGGAGTACCGGATCGCTCCTCATGCGGAGCTGCTCTCCCTGCGCACCAGGCCTAGGTGGTATGCCATTCGTGGTGCCAGGTCAGATTCAGCAAACACTAGACGTCCTGCAAGAGATTGGAGAGACAGAAGGATGAAAATGTCTCTGTACCTTGGGCTAACAGCCACAGTGAACGGCGAAGAGTTGGAGCCAGGTGTCATTGGAAGGGGCGTCAGGCAAGGTCTTCTTTTTGTAATACTGGTTTTAACATCGGTTGCCCATGCATTGATTCTTCAGTGAGGATATTATCACTAATGCGCCCAGGAAATATAGGGTGAACTGTATTGGTGTAGTTGTGGGATGGGATAGGATCAGGCGGCACCCCCGTCAGAGGATCCGGAGCTCCCGCAGATACGAGGCCACCGCCACGGGATCCTCCGTCAGCACAGGCAAAGGCGGGACTACCGCCCGAACGCGCGGGTTTAGGTGAGCAGAGCAGGGGATACCTGGAGCCAGTGCTCCAGGGTCTGCTCATCCTCTCCACAGTGTGGACAATTCAGATTCAAATACGGGTCTATACGGGCTTGGTACGTTTCCCAGTGCCCGCTCCTGAGTCGCGCAATCAGCGTCTCGGCTTGTCGGGATAGGCCCGCCGGCTTGGGCGCAGCCGAGTAAACTAGGCGAGTACGCTCATGTACCGAAATGGGATCATTGGCTTCCCTCTTAATGAGAGCCATATCCCCCCTGAAGGTCACCGGGACAGGGTCGTGGGACCCACCTAAGTTCCGCGGGTGGCCCGTCGCTTCCTTGGCCTTCCTGACGGCGACTTCATTTCCATGAAGGCCACAGCGACTATTGATCCATTGAAGTACAACGGTGCCTTCCACCCGCATCAAGGACAATCCAACTGCGCCCAATTCCTGGTTGCAGAGAGACGTTCAGTGTATCTAAGGCAGACCGGCTGTCGGAGCAGAACAGGTACCGCACACCCCAATCCTCGGTCGTCAGCCAATTCACCGCCAGGCCCAGTGCAGTCACCCCAGTCTCGAAAGACGAGGTGAACTCAGCACCTTTCTGTCGATCGGTTGCCACTACTGTCGGGCTTTCACCCGACCCGCAAGTGATCACCGCAGCACTACCCCCGCGCCGCACACCATCCTCGCCTCAGCCGACCCATCAGTATAAATGATGAGGTCAAATGGTGTCCAACGCGTCCTCGAAACGGACGGCCTCTAGGTCATTGCGGCTACTGACACCCCTCAAAGTGAGATGGACGCTCCACCCTTTATTCCCACAATTCCACGGGGCAGAAGTGACAGGGGGGAATTCGAGGCGCTGTTGGTAGTTCAGGCCAACATAACCGCATACACCCCTAGTCATCTCGCGGAGTCTACTGCGCGACACGTAGCGATGGCGAACTTCAGTTTCCAAGAGCCTCCTGTGCGGGTTTGTATAAGGAAGCCGCAGAGATCTCTCCCATGCTGTGTCCGTTTCACGACGGACGATGGTATGAAACGAGGGGAAGCCAGCCTCAAGACGCACGGCTTCGATGGGCGCAGTCGAGTATAGCCCGGTGATGAGCCTGAGGCACTTGTTCTGTGCCTTGTCGAGTACTTCCACTGAGGATCTGGATAGCCATGGTAGCCAACCAGGTCCATAGTATAAGGCCGCATTCAAGCGGAGAGTCTGGTACACCCGCCTAAGCTGGCGCCCATTTCATCCCCACTCTCGACCACTCAATGCACTCAAAACTCGACTACCCCTCACAATCATTGCAGCCCCCCTATCCGTCTGGGGGCGAGAGGTAAGCATCCGGTCGTACATCACGCCTAAAAAGACTGGGTTAGGATTAAACCTAAGACTATAGCCCTCCACCTCAAGCTTCGGAACCCACATGCCTTCCCTAGTATCCGGGCAGAAGAAAGTCACCTCGCACTTATCCAGATTGAGAGTGATGTTTTTCTCCCGACTCCTCTTCAGGACTTCGTGCACTCCATATCCCTTACCTTACAGACAGACTCTCCTTGCGTGGGTCGGAAGACCAAACCGATGAATCGTCAGCAAAAAGACACGTCAAACGATTCAGGGATGCGGGCTCTCAATACAGAGGTGAAAATGATGAACAACAGGGGCGACAGTACCGATCCCTGGGGAAATCCCTCTCGGAACAACCAGTTATCGCTCTCGCTCCCATTGAGACGCACCCTGGCCAACCTATTGGTAAGGAAGACCCTAATACACCTAACAAATGGAAAAGGAATTGCCGAGGTTTCGTGCAAAGGGCTAATGCCGACATTGCCGTTGACCATTGTAGTATTCACTGCTTTTCACTTGGAACCAAAGTGCTACCACCTGAGTTGAGTTCAGTATTCAAACAAGTTGTGAAAGTCGTCAATTTCATCAAATCCAAATACTTAAACAACAGTGTGTTCCAGGAATTGTGCAATGAGATGGGCGAGAAATACGAGGTGCTGTTGTTGTTGTTTTCAGGACACCACACTTGGGCATACAAAGTGTCTCAGAAGGGATGCTAAACCGTTTAATATCACCCAATTGAGGCTGTGGGATTAACATATGTAACAGAGGTGGACACCTGGCCTTCACCCAAGCGATACTCAAACTTTCTACGGCATTCTGCGTCTCAGAAGGGTGGTCGCAATTTAACCAAAAGGCCAACTTTCACAGAACACCATACATATGCCCAAGCCTAACCAAGATGTCCTGCAGGCACGTGAATTCGTACCACCCCACAAAGTGGTCCCCGGGGACACCGTGTGTGCAGAAGCACTGGATGTTTCACGATTGTCCCCAAGAGAAGGTGATCAAGTGAGGTGAGGGTTAGACTCAGCAGGTATTTACGAACTCACCCAATCACAATCTTAAAGATGTTTTAAATACTTCATCGACTTCTCACACCACGTCTTGCCCCGGGGCTCCGGGGATATTGACGGGATCGAGTGGGGGCTCCACCCGACCCACCTTCCGCAAGTACTTGATGACATCTTTCGGTTTTCCGAGGGCATCAGCCATGGTTGCTGTATGCGTGCTGTTGTATCATACCGAAGTAAGGTGATTGTCTCGAGGAAAAGTCCTGATACGTGTGATCGAGGTTCGAGAATCTGTAAAACGCTTTCTGCAGGAGAAAGGATCTGATTTGGCCGATCACTTGTCTCATCATGAAAGGATTTTACGATTGTGTTATTTGGATGATACCTTCAAAGAACTAAATCACGGAAACCTGGCCCTTCAAGGAAAGAATATGACGATCATTGATACTCCACAGCCATTTATGGTTTCCTCGAAAAGCTGAAGCTGTGGCGGCGGAGAGTGGAGGAAGGGATTGTAGCCCAATTTCCAGTCTTGACGCATTTCTGGAAGAGTGCGAGGATATCGACCTTGGTATCGCCGAAGAAGAAACCATGGCCCACTTGGAGGGATTGTCAAGAAAGCTGGAAGAGTACTTCCCGGATTTGGATACTTCTAGCTTCCAGTGGTGCCAAAATCCTTTCATCCGCGATGAAGATTCTATTAGTGATAACGATTTCCCAGCAAAGGAAGAATTTCTCACAATGAGAGTGAACGAGGCTTGGAAAAGACAGTTCCACTCGACGGATTTGGAAGGGTTCTGGATCGCTAGGCTAAAGGACACACCTACTCTTGCACATCGGGCTCTTCAGATCCTGACATCTTCTCCACGACATATCGTGTGGAGCAAGGCTTCTCTCCACAGCCTTGGGCATTAAGAGCAAGAAGAAGAATGGACTGGAGATGTCCAATAATGTGAGATTAGCTCTCAGCGAAACAGAACCCAGAATCGACAAGCTGGCACAGGAGAAGCAGGCCCAACCGTACCATTAGTTGTCAGCTTTTTTAATTGTTGTTGTTTGTTTTGTTTTTGTTACAATCAAACCAAACCCAAACCAAACCAAAAGGTGAATCAAACGTTTCATTGTGTGTTCCTGAGGTGGAACAAAAGCTTGCGTGTACCCTCAGGGTTTTCCACGAGGTCCTTCATCGTTGATATCCCGGCATCTTCTCGTTTCCTCTGGAGGGCAGGACAGTCTTCAGTGATGTGTATGATAGTCTCTGGTTCTTCCCCGCAGAATCTGCACTTGTCGTCTTCGTCGAGTCCGATGCGTTTGCGATAGGCCTTGTTGTTGTTGATGGACTAATAAACGTATTTCAAAAAAAGGTATAAAAGGGTATTTCGGCGAGCAATATTGTTGTTACGGCTGAGAATGAATTTGGTGGTGCGTGCTTGTGTGTGCGCACTTTGAAAGTGGGTGGGGTAATGAGCCAGTCTCGAGGGAACATTATAGGTAATATGTCCAAGAAGGTTGGGAACCAATATTCTAGAGCATTATGGGCCTCAGCTCAGAAGGATGGTCCCATAACTTAACCCAAAGATGCAACTTTCACAGAACACCACGCGCATAGTCAAGTTTAACCAAGATGTCCCGAACCCTCGTGTATTCCTACCACCACTCAGGGTGGTTCCCGAGGACACTGTCCGTCGAGGCACTGGGGGTTACACGATTGTACCCAAGATAAGGTGATCAAGTGAGGTGAGGGTTAGACTCTGTAGGTATTTATAAACTACTCAACCACAATCTCGAAGATGTTTTAAATACTCCATGGCAATACAACACACCAGACTGTTATCATAACAGCAGCACCAAGAACGGCCAAAGAGCACCTGCAAAAATAGCATTTAATATTTTCTATTTGCTTATTAAGGGATACATGGTTAGGCTATGTTGGTGTCGTCGGCGTATTCGATAAGAATAGAGAGTGGTGATGAGTAGATTAGCATTTCAGTCACTCTTCCTCGTTGTCGTTTTGTTTGTTTTTGCTACAACCAAACCAAAACCAAACCAAACCAAAAGGTGAATCAAACATTTCCTTGTCTGTTCCTGAGGTGGTACAAAAG